>CM035420.1:93235177-93410177 GCA_020310875.1 Ceratopteris richardii
ACAATTTACAGGTGTTCGGAGGCAAGTGAACAAGTATGACCCCTCTATATACTACATGATGCTATTAGATGATCTTGAGCTTCTTACTCACAAAGAAGCTAAGTCACATGAGCACAAAAGAAAGTGGGAGCTGTCCATGCTGGAAGGGATAAAAGCTTTGCATACAAATGATATAGGGGACTTGGTTGAATTGTGGTAGGGAAGGAAAGCCATTCCTAACAAATGGGTATATAAAATCAAGATTGTTATTGGGAAACCCAAGTATGAGGCAAATCTGATTGCAAAAGGATATGCTCAGAAAGAGGGCATAGACTTTCAGGAAGTCTTATTTCTCATGGTAAAAATGACCACATTACATGTGTTATTTGCTTTCACGGCTGCCTTCGATTGAGATGCTAAAATATAGGTGGTTTCCTTTTTATTAGAGGATCCTCCTATTTGTGTCTGTTTCAAATTCACCTATGAAAGCGCTTGAATAGCATAACAGAGAGAGCATTCTGCATTCACCATTGTACTAGCCATTTGAGCCTATATACATGTAAGATTTTCCATGATCTCAAAGCTCCATAAATTTTGGAGCTCATGCACCATGTTCTCAAAAGGTAATTCGGTTCTTGCTTTTTTCTTGAGAAGCTTGTGTACCATGTTCATGCACAGTTCAGTTTTCTCTGTGTTCCCTGTCGCACTGTCAGGTTTATGAGGATATCTGAGTATCATGTCCTTAGAGATGCATGATATATACTGCCCGCCCCCCCTTTTTTTTGTTTTAATATTTTATTTTAATTTATGTCCCCTCCCTCCCTCCCTCCCTCCCTCCCTCTTCCTTAACAGAGCAAAATGAACCTCTCCAGTGCCCCTTCTTTTTGCTCCTTCATTTACCTTTCGTGGAAGAGGATGTTTATAATCTGGTTTCTTGGTGCAAAAATTCAGGCTTGCATACTTACATGAAGGTCTTGAGCCAAAAGTTGTACACCGAGATGTGAAGTCCAGTAATATCTTAGTCGATAGCAATTGGAATCCTAAAGTAGCTGACTTTGGACTGGCAAAGCTATTAGGGACCGGAAATAACCACGTAACGACGAGGGTCATGGGGACCTTTGGGTAAGAAGTCATGGACAGATTTCTTTCTAAAATTTCTTGATTCATACATCTCAACTACTTTATCTCATACAGGTATGTTGCTCCAGAATATGCATTAAGTGGCATGCTAACAGAAAAGAGTGATGTTTATAGCTATGGAGTGCTTCTCATGGAAATAGTTACAGGTCGTGTGCCTGTGGATTTTAATAGGCCAGCAGGGGAGGTGATTTGTCTGTTGAAAGCAGTTTGAAATTGCGAGAACAGTTGAATAGATACAAATTGCTAATTAGACCTTGCTCTCTTTCTCTTCATGTTTTGCAGGTGAATCTGGTAGATTGGTTGAAAGCAATGGTTAGCAATAATCATTGTGATGAAGTTGTCGATCCTAGGATGGAGTTTAAACCATCACCACGTGTTCTAAAGAGGACGTTACTGGTAGCTCTTCGATGTGTAGACTCTGATGCTCAGAAAAGACCCAAGATGGGCCATGTTGTTCACATGCTTGAAGCAGATGATAATCCTTTTCGTGAGGTAAGTGAATTACTGTAGCAAATGAGCTGTATTTTTAAAGGAAGAGAAGAAGATTTCTTATTTGGGTTTTTGATTTACTATGAATATCATGAAGGAGCGTAGGCATGCACGAGAATCACATCGACAAAAGCAACAAGTCCTGAACTCCCACCAGAAGCCGGAGTCTGCTTCTGATAGTCCTCACACAGTGGGCTCAAGAGATAATACATTAAGAACAGGCAAAGGTGAAGCAATATGGAAAGGGTCTCCTGTCGAAGTTGATCAGGATAAAGAATCATCAGGTGTTGGTGACAATCCAAGGTGGACCAGGTATGATAGCTGATAAAAAGGCAAAGGATCCCTCTGAAGTGACCAATGCATGAGATATTTCATGCAGAAGAAAGAACGGACAAAATGTATGCCATCTGCCCTGCTGTGACATCTGTGTGTGAAGTTCGTTCAGGCTGGAGAATGCCATGATAATGGAATTGGCATGTATTTTAAGGCACATTCCTAATATGTATTTCTGCAGATGTGTGCCGGTTTGGAGAGGCAAATTTTGCAACTTATTTTTGATATGGTTGCCTTTTGCCTTATATAATCAAATGATGTTTGAGAAAACAGAGTTGGGAGAGAATACAATTTTTTAATGCTGTCCATCTTAGGATGGATGTCTACTCGGTAGAGTGTACCATGTGCAACATGGAAATACATCTCATGATTTCAGTGCAGTCGCAATTGACACAGATTGCTTGCTTGGGCACCTCAAGGAGCTCAACTTGTTTTTGAATGATTTTATCACATTTCAAGTAGATTCTATTGTATTGCTATGTTGTTCCATTCAGTAAAGAATCAACTTTCTTCCTCAACTACATACAAGAAGTGTAAATGACTGTTTCTGGAGTCCTTTATGAATATCTTATTTGGCGTCCACAAGGGAAAGAAGATGAGTCATGCCCTTCTTATATCACATTGTTTTATTCATCTGTATCAAAGGTCCTCTACATCTGTGAACCATGAGACAACCCTTGTCAACATTTTGCCCCCCAAATAAATTGATTTACCATGCCCCTATTCTTTCCATACAATGAATTCTGTATTGAGGACTTTACTATTATTTTATCTTCCATGATTTTTACTATTTTACGTGCGATACTTACATTTTAATCTCTATAATCCTTTTTTCAATCCTCTCCATATCTCTTCCATGCCTCACTTTGTGTTCATAGTTTTGCCCATCCGATTCACTCTCCTTCTTCCCTTTTCTTTTCCTCTCTTCACAATTTGACTGGTCTTTTCATCTCAAAGTTATGCCAAAAAAGAAAAAAATCTCACATTGTCCTTGCCCCTTGTAATGAACTAAACTATTAGGATCACCATGTGCTAGAGAGATGACTCTGCTCTCAACCTTATGCCTCTATATATAGCTACTCAAATCAACAAGGATCACAAATGTAATTGGAGTCCACAAGTGCATGTGCGATCTCCACCATTGCTTTACTATCTTCCACTAGAGTCCACTAGTGATAGGTGTACTTGCCACTCGAGTTAAGTCTCTTTGGACTCAAGGTAACACATGTTAACTTTACTTAAAAGACTCTAGAGCTCTTTGGGCAAAATTCTCTCCCCATGCTTCTCATGGGGGTTGAACTTAAGATCTCTTCCTTTCGAACCTTGAGAATCAAGGACTAAGTTAAGTGGATTAATTGTTTTAGATAGCGCATGGAATTATGCTTAAATCTTAACTTGGGTCTTTGGCCATACATACGAGTGATCAAATGATGTTTGATTTCAAATTTATATGAATAGGCGGGATACTTAGATCATAGGTTTTGGTTCATAACAATTATCTCCTCTTTGGAACGATTTTTGTCCTTGAAAATAAAGCTACGTATAGTAATTGTATGCATGCTCTCGAGCCTCATGTTCTAATTGAGAACACGGTCTCATCTTTGTGATGGGATTCAACTCATACTTTGAATTAATAGAGGATTATTTATTGGTTGATCCTTGCCCAAATACTTTAGCTTTGCACTTGATAAACATATGAGTGTAAAGTAGCGAATGTATAATAAGGGTGGATAAAAAAACATCCTTGGTCAATTCATTGTTTTTACTATGAGCTATATAGGCATCAATATGTGAAATGGGTGGGAACAATATCCTAGTCTATTGTTGGGCATTACTAATACATGGACTTAGTAATTGAGGTAGATTTCTATCCCTACCAAGACTTTGAGAACTCTTGTTTCCTTTGAATTTGATTTGGAAGTTAAACTAGAAGTCTAGTTGACCCAAACATTTAACTTAGAGGTTGTACTATGGTTCACTTTCAACCAACATTTATTGATTTATTACCTGACTAGAAGACTACTTTATCCTATCGGGCATGAAAATCCTATGTAGAATGTAGGAGAAAGTGTGCCATTTACTTTTGGTCAACCTTAGTCTAACTTGACAAAGTCAATATAAAATGAAATTTGTCCAACTTAGGTTACTTTTGGCAAAGACTGTGGCTTTAGGTTTTTTGGAATCGGCAATCTTGTGCTCAATTCCTAACTCTTTTCTCTTTAGGAGTGTTTTAAAATCTTTTGGAGAAACAATGTTACTTCACTTAAAGAAAAGATCTCACCATTTGAAGATCGATGGGTTGACACACTAATTTTTGATACCACACTAGTATCTAGTCATGCCTCACTTTCTCAACGAATCACTTTCTCAACGTTGTCTCACTTTCTCAACGAATGAAGCCCCTGTTTTCAACAACACTGCCCTCACAATGAGACTTCTAGTTGGGAGTCCAAATCAAATTCAAGAGAAACAAGAGTTCTCAAAGTCTGATACAGATAGAAATCCCACCTCAATTACTAAATCCATGCATTAGTGTTGCCCGAGAATGGACTAGTACATTGTATCCATGCATTTTACATGTTAGTGCCTAGATAGTTCATAATGAAATAGTGAATTAGCAAGGGATGTTTTTTATCAACCCTTATTATTCATTCCCTATTTTTCACTGAGATATGTTTATCAAGTGGACAACTAGATAGTGTTTTGAATTATTTGGGTAGGGATCAACTAGTAGATTCTCCTCTATTTATTTGGAGTATGACATGAATCCCATCACAGAGATGAAATCATGTTCTTCTAGGTTAGAACACAAGGGTCGAGGATATGCCTACAACTACTATATATAGCTTTATTTTTTGGGTGAAAATCTTTCCCAAGGGGAGGAAGAATATTATAAAATAAATTCTATGATCTAAGTGTATGAATGGTTGAGAAAAATCTAAAATAAGACATAATTTAGTCACTCTTATGTATGGCCAAAGATCTCTAGATTAGACTTAAGTATAGTGCTGAGGTGTCAAACACATATGTTGACTACTGGAGGCACTAGGGGATGGCTGAGGTTCATCTGTTGTTTACAACAAGTAATACACTTTGCACAGTGGTCAAGTCTCAAGGTTGGCAAGAAAGAGGTCTTAGGTTCAACCTCCATGGGGATTATGGGGAGAGATTCTTGCCCAAAGAGCTTTAGATCTTTGTAACTCAAGTTAAGGTGAGTTAACTTGAGTTTGCAGAGACTTAACTCAAGTGGCAAGTACACCTAGCACTAGGGGAATCTAATGGAAGGTGCTAAAGTAATGGTGGAGATTGCATAAGTGCTATATATAGAGGCATAGGGTTGGGAGTGTTGGAACAAAGCAATCCCCAATCGATGATTATGAAGAACTTGAAGCAAGTAAAAAATCAAAATGAAGTTAAAGAAGTCATTGGAGAAAGTGAAGAGATCTCAGAAATGTAGCTTGTATACATATGTACATTACCGATGAAGATTCTTGTACAATGGGTATATATGATCATTAGAATGATGAGGAGTAATGTAATAGATGCGGGCTGAGTCTAGAATCATATGTATATAAGTCAATAATGTAAAGAAATAGAGAGAAGAGTCATTAAAAGTCAAGAGTTCATGTGATAGATGTGTAAAGAGTCATCTTCCTGAGTTAGCGTCAAGTCTTTCTCTGTTTTGTCTCAGCCTGATCAAGTGGATCATGAAATATTTTGTACACATATAATTTAGAAGCTAATCAAGCTATGTTCAAAGTTTCAAGCTCTAATTCTTTTCAGGTTGTGTGTATGATCAATAGGAACATGTATATGTAAAGTCTGTAGATAGAATTATCAGAGTCGCACACTTTTTTGTGTCAGAGTTTTGCTTGGATCTCAGTGCATAGTGGAAAGTTTTTAATGAGTGAGCATTCAAAATCTAAGTTAGAAGGTAAGGAAGCTATGGGTAAAAGCATTTAGAAAAAAGAGACTTGTGCTGTGAGAAATCAAATTTAGAAGTTGACCATGTCAAAGTGGCATGTAGGTAGCATGAAGGTATGTACATCATTAGATTGAAGAAATTTGAAGATATGTGTAGGTAATGAAGTTAATCTCTGAAGCGGACTCTTTGAAGAAGAAGAAACTTCATACAGAGAAGTGTTTGAGAATGATTTTGTAAACCATGTAACATTTGTGTAAAGTTTGGTCTATGATTGGTATGTAAGTGTTCTTAAATCATTATAGATCAAGGATTTGGAGATAAAGAGGTCTCCATCAATGGTATCAGAGCAACATGTGCAATATAAAGTGAAGTAAAGAGCATTTGAATTCTCGTTTGTTGGAGACATTGAAGTTTCTTCTAATTGAAGGTGGACAAGATCAAATTCTTGAAGATAACCCAAAGAAGTGTGAAGATTGAGCTTGAAAGGATGTGAAAGATTGAAGCTTTACATTAAAGGTACAAAGCATATTCATTTATCTTAACATTTATAGAAGAAAAAGATCAAAGATGGGGAGAAAGCTTGTAGATTGATAAGCTAGATAGGGAAAACTATCTAGCTGGTCCATGAGGATGGAGGCACACCTCATGAGCAAAGACTTGATGGCATTCATTACAGGAGAAGAAGAAAAGCTTGAGTTTGAAGATCCTAGTGTTCCAACTAGGGAAGAGCTTGTAGATTTGAAGAATTGGATGAAGAAGGATGCTCAAGCTAAGAGCATTCATTTACATGGTTGTAAATGATTATCTTCTACCTCATATTAAGGATTAGAAAGTGCAGCAGATGTGTGGAATGCTTTGGAAGAGCATGTCCAAAATACAAATAACTCAAGGATCCTCATTATGGGTTGAGCTCACAACCTTCAAGAATAAGAGCTCACAATCAATATCTGATTATGTGGCAGAAGTGAAGGATATGCAGATAGATTGGGAGCAGTGGATGAAGATATTGAAGAGGACAAGTTGGTAAGATAAATACTTATAGGTATGAGAGGAGATGAGAAATGGAAGCCTTTCATATTGTTCATAGAATTGTCATTAGATCATTTTACTCGTGATCTTAATCAATTGCTAGGACACATGCTAACTTTTGAGCAGGACATTAAGAGAGATAGTGATAGGAGTGCAAGCCAAGCTATGTACTTCAAGGATAAGAAAAAGAATGTCAAAGGAAAGTAGTTAACTAATGATGAAGGATCTTCAAGCCAAATTTATTTCACAAAAGGAAAGATGAATTCAAGAGGCAAAGGAAGAGGAGGTAAGAAGAAAGAGAATGTCAAAGCTTGTTGGATTTGTGGCAGAACAAATTATTTGGCAAATGATTGTTGGTATAACAATCAAAATGATGTAAGTCATAATCAGAGTTTCAATCAAAGAGGTAGAGGAGGCAGAAATCAAGGAGGTAACTTCAGAGGAAGAGGTGGTAGGACTTCATATGCTAGAGGAGGTGGAAGAAGCTTTCTATAATAACAACTATTATAATTATGCATCAGATGAGAAGGATGACATGACTCTCATCTTGAATGCAACACATGAAGCAATAGGAGAAGATCAAAGGGTATTCTATATTGACTCAGGATGTAGAAATCATCTGAGTGGCAACATATCATTGATGACTGATATGGAAGCAAAGGTGAGTGGACATACAGTTCAAATAGGAGACAACACCAAGCATAAAGTGGAAAGCATTGGATCAGTGAAGACAAAGAGTGGAAGCACACTCTTAAGCAAGGTACTTTATGTTCCTACTATTCCTAAAAACTTGATAAGTGTAGGACAAATTGTGGAGAAAGGATATGAATTCAAATTCACAAATGATGGTGTTTATGTGCAAGATCCAAATAAGGGATATAGAAGCATCATTACAAGTCAAAAAAAAGGAAGAGTTTTTACTCTCAAGGTCCAAGGTAATGTGGGACATGCATTGTTTACTTATGAAAGTCAAAAGATGTCCGAGTTAGACCTATGTCATAAAAGGCTAGGTCATTTTAATGAGAGAGCTATAAAAGAAATGTCAAATAATGATCTAGTGCTTGGATTGCCAAATGTTGAAGGTCAACACATGGTATACAAGTGTGAAGCTTGTCACTTAGGTAAAGCTCACAGAAGTTCATACAATAAATCAAGATACAAGTATTCAAACATGCTTGAGTTGGTTCATACAAATGTCTAGGGTCCTTCAAGGGACTATAGCATAAATGGATCGAGGTATTATGTGTTGTTTGTTGATGATGCAACAAGATGGATTACACTGTAATCAAGGACAAGTCTAAAGTGTTCAAGACATTCAAACATTATCATACTTATGCAGAAAGGATTATAGGACACAAGCTCAAGAGGTTGAGATCAGATGGAGGGGGAGAATATTTTTCTAAAGAGTTTGATGATTATTTGTGGAATGCAAGTATAAAAAGAGAAGTAACTTGCAGGTACTCCCCTCAAAAAAATGGAGTTGCTGAAAGTAGAAATAGAACTCTTGTAGAGTTTGCAAGATCAATGATGAAAGAGAAGAATTGTCCCAACTACTTGTGGGCAAAAGCTATCAACACTGCAACATATCTTGCGAATAGGTTACCCTGCAAAGCTTTGGATGGTATAACACCTTATGAACATGGTGGGATAAGAAACCTACTCTTGATCATTGTAAGGTATTTGGATGTTTGGCATATGTTTATGTTCCTTCTCAATTAAGACATAAGCTAGAACCCAAAGCAGAGAAGTATGAGTTTATTGGGTATGTCACAAAAGATGTTACATTTGATGAGCAAAGCACATGGTATAAAGGTTCAAGATTGTAAAAGTAAATTGCAGGGAAATGATGAAGATAGGACAATATTAGATCCATAATCAACTGTAGTTGAGACTTCAAAAAGTGCAGAGGTCAGAAGATCTTTGAGAGAAAGAAAGGAACCTATCAGGTATATCTATGATACATCTTTCTTAACAACAAAAGATTATGCTTAGATTGTGAAGATAGAAGAAGATCCAACCACATATGAAGAAGCTAAAGGAAAACAGAATTGGGAGAAGGCAATGCAAGAAGAGTATGATGCTCTACTTGAGAATGAGACATGGGAATCAGTGCCAAGACCAAAGAACTAGAAGGTTATTGGATGTAAGTGGGTGTATAAGACACAGAGGTTTGCAAATGGTGAGGTGTCTAGATACAAAGCTAGACTTGTGGTTAAAGGTTATGCCCAAACTTATGGAGTAGATTATGATGAAACCTTTAGTCCAATTGCTAAGATGTCTACAATTAGTACCCTAATTGCTATTGCTGCTTGTAAAGGATGGAAATTGTCACAATTAGATGTGAAGAATGCATTTCTGAATGGATATATTGCAGATGAGGTGTACATGGAGAAACCTGAGGGTCTCATGGATTCAATTGGATCAGATTATGTATATAAGCTCAAAAGAGCTTTGTATCGTTTGAAGTAGGCCCCAAGGGCATGGAATTATAGGCTTGTTAAGTTCTTGAATGAATGTGGATATCAAGCTTCAAAAGCAGATAGTAGCTTGCTAGTGAAGGCAAGTGAAGATGGGTTCATATATATGTGTATTTATGTTGATGATATTATTGTCACAGGTACAGACGGTCAAGGAATCAAGGAGCTTAAGAAGCAAATAGAAAAGGAGTTTAAGATAAGTGATTTGGGAAATTTGTCTTATTTCTTAGGAATGCAGATTGTGTATACTCAACATGGAGTATATGTTACACAAGAGAGATACTTGAAGAATCTTCTAGTCAAGTTCAACATGAAAGATTGCAAACCTTCAACCACACCATTGAAGGTAAATCATAAATTGAGTAGATATGGAGGAGAAGAATTTAATGACATGAATAAATATCATAGTTTGGTAGGTAGTTTGGTCTATGCTACCTTGACTAGACCCGGCCTATCATATGCAGTTGGTGTCTTATCACAATTTATGCATTGTCCAAAGAAAACTCATTGGATTGCAGCTCAAAGGGTACTTAGATATATCAAGGCAACCCTGAGTGAAGGTATGTATTATGGTTTTACTTCTGACACAAGAATCAAAGTGTTTGGTGATGTAGATTGGTCAGATAATTCAGATGATAGAAGATCTACTCATGGTTATCTCTGTTACATTGGAGATAAGTTAGTCTCTTGGTGCTCAAAGAAGCAACATACAGTTGCTTTGTCATCCATAGAAGCTGAGTACAAATGAATGGTAGAGGCAACAAAGGAAGTGATATGGTTGAAGACCTTATTGAAAAGTTTTGGAACTGATCAAAGTACTCCAATTATTTTTGGAGACAACATGAGTTGATTATATTTGGAAGCCAATCCTGTTTTTAATCCCAGGACTAAACACATAGAGTTCAGTATCATTCCTTGAGAGAAAAGGTACTTGAGAAAGAGATTGAGGTCTTGTATACACCAACAAAAGAGCAAGTTGCAGATATGTTGACAAAGAGCTTAGATGGACCTAAGTTACAAAAGTTCAAAGAGATGACATGAATAAAGAAGAATGGCATAATCACAATTAGTGATTGAGGGGGAGCTGTTGAAACAAAGAAATCCCCAATTGATGATTATGAAGAACTTAAAGCAAGTCAGAAATCAAAATGAAGTCAAAGAAGTCATTGGAGAAAGTGAAGAGATATAAAAAATGTAGCTTGTATACATATGTACATTACAGATGAATATATATATATATATATATATATATATATATATATATATATATATATATATATATATATATATATATATATATATACACACACACACATACATACATACATACATACATACATACATACATACATACATACATACATACATACATACATACATACATACATACACACATCCATACATACATACATACATACATACATACATACATACATACATACATACATACATACATACATACATACATACATACATACATACATACACACACACACACACACACACACATATATATATATGAATATATATATATATATATATATATATATATATATATATATATATATATATATATATATATATATATATATATATATGTATGTATGTATGTATGTATGTATGTATGTATGTATGTATGTATGTATGTATGTATGTATGTATGTATGTATGTATGTATGTATGTATGTATGTATGTATGTATGTATGTATGTATGTATGTATGTATGTATGTATGTATGTATGTATGTATGTATGTATGTATGTATATTATATATATATATATATATATATATATATACATACACACATATATATATATATATATCTATGAATGATGAGGAGTAATGTAATAGAAACAGGCTGAGTCTAGAATCATATGTATATAAGTAAATAATGTAAAGAAATAGAGAGAGGATTCATTAGAAGTCAAGAGTTCATGTGATAGATGTGTAGAGAGTCATCTTCCTGAGTTAGCATCGAGTCTTTCTCTAATTTCTCTCAACCTGATCAATTCGATCAAGAAATCTTTTGTACACATCTAATATAGAAGATAATCAAGCTATGTTCAAAGTTTCAAGGTCTAATTCTTTTCAGGTTGTGTGTATGATCAATAAGAACATGTATATGTAAAGTCTGTAGATAGAACTCTCAGAGTCACACACTTTTTTGTGTTAGATTTTTGCTTGGATCTCAGTGCATAGTGTAAATTTTTTAATGAATGAGCATTAAAAATCTAAGTTAGAAGGTAAGGAAGCTATGTCTAAAAGCATTTAGCAGAATGGGACTTGTGCTATGAGAAATCAACTTTAGAAGTTGACCATGTCAAAGTCGCCTGTTCAAGAAGACACTTTCTAACATACATTTGGTCTCAATGATCAAATCAGAGTTTTAATGATTCTTTTGAAGATCTAATGGATGTTATAATTGTGCAAAGGTAGCATGAAGGTACGTACATCATTAGATTGAAGAAATTTGAAGATATGTGCAGGTAATGAAGTTAATCTCTCAAGCAAACTCTTTGATTAAGAAGAAACTTCATACAGAGAAGTGTTTGAGAATGATTTTGTAAACCATGGTAACATTTGTGTAAAGTTTGGTCTATGATTGATATAGAAATGTTCTTAAATCAGTATAGATCAAGCATTTTGAGATAAACAAGTCTCCATCAGGGAGGAGAGTCATATCTCTAGCACATGGTGGTCCTAATAGTGTAGTCCATTTCATTTAAACTTATAAAACAAGATTTCAAACAAGCTAAAAGTATTGAAAAATGGAAACCTTATTAAAGAGAAACAAACATCCAAAGTTGACTAGCTACTACATCATCACCGATTGGAAATACTGTTTGGAGTAGCTATTTTGGATGCTTCCCATAGTCAACTTGGAGATAGATTTTCAACTTTAAAGCTATATACCTATAACACATACTTTAAAGAATATATATGAACAAAAAAAAAAGTTAAGTCTCTTGGACTTAAGTTAACTCATGTTAGCTTGAGTTGGAAGGTTCTAGATCTCTTTGGGCAAAACTCTCTTTGGACTTAAGTTAACTCCTGTTAGCTTGAGTTAGAAGGTTCTAGAGCTCTTTGGAAAAAAAATAAAGTTAAGTCTCTTTGGTCTCAAGTTAACTCGTCTTAGCTTGAGTTAGAAGGCTCTAGAGCTCTTTGGGTAAACCCTATACTTAAGTCTAGTCTCAAGATCTTTGGCCATACATACGAGTGACCAAATGGTGTCTGATTTCAATTGTCTGAATTTTCTGGACACTTAGATTATAGACTTCAGTTTATAACACTTATTCCTCCTTTGAATTGTACATGCCTATTCCCCGTCTTAGTTATACATGCCTTAAAAAATGAGACCGAAAAAGAACTTTGTGTCATTACTATTTTCTTTATCCCCTAATCGTACATGTCTTAGATGATGAGATAAAAAACTCATCATGCAAGAGAAAAATTTCTTCTCCTTATTTTCCTTTCTCTTCTTTTCCATGTTCATGGTGCTTTCATGCACCCACTTATAAGCCAGATGCAAAAAAGTAAAAAGGATTAAAATTGCTCTTGACAAAGTAAAGATTGGATAATATGTAACTAATTGTTTCCAGTTTTTTTGGATTTTTGAGCATATTGACATAGGCAATTTGTCAAATTTTCTTACCACTTGGGAGTTACAACATCCATGGCAAGAATATATCTCTAAAAGACTACTAGTTCATGATATAGGTTTCATTGTGGAATCCCCTCAACATCATATATCCGCAAGAAATTCACATGCCAAGATTGTATCCATAGAAGTTATGTGTGAAGAATTGGCTCATCCATGAGATATCTTGAGGAGCCTAGTCTATTTAAAGGAGATAAATGAGCATGAACAATATATAATACAACATTAGCTAGTTTATGAAAAATCCAATATGTATCTTAGTGGTTGCAATAGTTAGATCATCCTCCACTCAAGTGATGCTCATATTCAAGTAGACTCACACACATACCTTGGCACAAGAGAATGAGAGTAGCATCAACCTCTTCATTCATGGTTTTCTTGTGGCTGGTCTCTTCCTCATGTCTGATGTAAGTAGGAACCTGTGAATGTCTTTGTTTCCTTGGGTCCCTATAATAGTTATAATTTGGTGTTATTGCAGGGATTCTTGCATCAAAGTTCTTATAGTCACCTACTTAATCACACCATAGAGTGCATGCTTATCTTGTTAGGTTGGGGGTATTGTACATGGTGGAGAAGATTAAAGGTAAGGGGAAGAGTAGGTGCCCCATTTGCACTTAGGGAGAAAGGTTTGGGTCTCTAGCACATTTGATGGTGGAATATGGTGTGGTGGCAGTGCTTTGGTTAGCCTCCCTTATCAACTGTCTGACCCATAGGTTGGTGGTTGGACCTGTGTTTCTTGTGGACATGGCCGATATCCTCCTTAGAGGGGAGGTCGTGGAGTTCTTTTAACCCATTGGATGAAACCTAATATGCACTCTAGGGGGGGAGTAACTAAGTTTCTCTTGGTTGACTCCTTCCTAGGTGAGGCTATACCTTAAATATGAAAGCTCTTTTTGGGTATTAAGGCCCTTGATGGATACTCTTTCGAGGGGAAAGTGTATCATTCTAATGTTGGATTCCTTGTACTATGTACATGAAGTTGGATTTTTGTTCAAGGGCAATGATGATTTGCAAGGGATGTATGTTTTGAACTTTGATGCTTAAGTTTTATGGGGTATAGCCTCACATGCTACTTTGTGGGTGTGGATGACTTCTATGAGTCGAGGCTCCTTTGTGGGGTATGGCATTCTCTTTTTTGAGAACACATTGGGTAGGTAGTTTAGGAGGTGTTGAGATCTTGCTAATTCCTTCATACTCCAATTTTGTGTCCAAGGCATTGGTACCTCATTGCAGTGGTTCTCCAAAATCAGTAGGCCACCAACCTTGTCCTAGAAGGTCACATATAAATCTTCTATGAAAGATGAAGAGGATAGATTCTGCCCTTTGACTGAGATAATTGTTTTGAGCCCCCATCTGCGACTTAGGAAATGAAAAAAAAAACTTGAAAAAACATGGAACTTCTATGTAGATACTTTAAGTAGAGTCAACAAGTGGTAATAAGGTACCTTGATCTCATTGAAGTGGTTGAATTTTGGGATAGTGTACATATTGGAAGGAGCACAACCATGTTTGAATTGTCTCATGGCAAGGATCACTACTCTACGGACTATACCAAACATTGCAAAGTGCAAATACACATGATTGAATTTATGAGGGATGATGAAACAAAGATATTAAACCATTAGAAAGCTAATTGTTTCTTCCAGAGAAGATCTTGTGTATATCAAAAGTGAATGGTGGGACTTATGAGAAAAGGAATCACAAATTCCTTGGTGAAACTTTGATTAGTGAGAAACTTTGCTAAAGGGACTCAAAAGAATTTGGAAGAACTTAGAAGAAATCAAGGGAACAAATACACATGATTGAATTCATGGGGATGATGAAAAGAAGCTATGAAACCATTAAAAACAGTAATTGTTTCATCTAGAGGAGATCTTGATAATATATCAAAAGTGAATGGTGGGGCATGTGAGCAAAAGAATGACAATGTCCTTGGTGAAACTTTGAGTAGTGAGGCCCATAACAAAAGGCACTCAAAAAAAATTGGGAAAACTTAAAAGAAAGCAACAAACCAAAGCGGAACAATCAAAGTGTACAAAGAGATTGAAGTAGCATACAAGCAAGGTGCAACAAACTTAGCCACATTCGAAGACACAAGAGTTAAACCCAACACAAAACTCTCCATTATTGATATCTTGAAGAGCACTTGTATGAATTAATAGAAATGAATGCATGAATGAGAAGTGAATCATTGCACTTATTACACTTTATTGGATGAATCAAGCCTTGCAATCAAGTTGAGGAGATTCTAGACAAGTAGATGGATTATTAGTGAATTCGCCACTGGCACCCCTTATAGATTACAAAAGCTCCAGACTCATAGTAATAATCAAAAGTAAAAATCAAAGTGAAGTGATAATTTAGGGTGGGTCAAAGGATGTTAGCCTAGATGCAGAGATAATTAATAACACACACAACAAAATTGGCACACATAAACAAGATAAAAAAATAACAACATACATAAATGATGGTAAAAATTTATATGTTCCAATTCATGAAAATACATGTAGAGATGATGATAGGTTCCAAATAATTACAAAAGAACATAAAGAAACTACTCACAATTCATGAATACGAAAGAGAGAAAGTGAAGAAAACTCTCTTTCAAAGTTGACAAGGAACTCAAAAAGGCTTAAGTTGAAAAGGAACTCGAAAGAAAACTCTCTTTCAAAGAGTATGTGAGACCTCTGCAAGCGTAAAAGTGTTGAGCTCTAACAAGTTATCATCAACTGTTGAGCTCTTGTACTACTTGTTGACACGACGAGTGAGCTTAACTAGCTAAAGCTCAACTGCAGAATTCACCATGTCATAAGAACTAAGATAGAGTGATATTAGAACACCTCTATAATCATCAGTAGCTTAGCAACCTTCTGAAACTGAAAACTTTATAACTATATTTAGTGAAAACGTAAAATTCACTTTACAAAAAGCTTCACGTTTCCTTCAAGCTTTAATTCTGAACTGCTTTACTTCAAACTTTACACTACTGTGTTTGCTTACAGTTAGATAATCTCTCCGTCACTTAACAGTGTAAAAACTGTGTTTTGAACTCACTAAAATATCACCGGAATTCCACCGGACTGTCACCGAAATGTCACCATAATTGTACCGTAATTGTACCAGAATCAACTACAATTTTGTTTGTAGTTACTTCAAATGATTGTTGATGAAGTAAGGAAGTAATACCTGAGCTTCCTTCAGTAAATGAACTCTATCTGAAGTTTAAGAAAAACTTCACCAGTTCTGGATGTCTTTACTTTCAGACACAATACTGTGTGTACTTGTCCCGTTTCACAGAAGTCTTTTGATCAACTTATAGTTGAGACTATTGGCTTCAAGATGAGCTATCTGTCATAAAAAACTTTACACTATGTTGTGAGATCTAACTTGTAGATGTACCGGAAAATGTTTACTGAGAAAAATTGTAACTGTTAACTAACTTTCACAGTAACATGAAATTACTCAGATTTCTTCACATACAAAGAATGCGCTCAAACTTCTTCCACATGAACATGTGTTTTCTATTACAAAAGATGTGTACAAAAATAGCTTGGCCTCACTTTGCTCATAGCTATGGAAAACTCTCCTACTCTGAGTAGTTATTCCTTACCATCTCTCTCAGATGAATACCCGACATTTCAGGTTCTACATTCATCTCTACATAGGCAATCTCTAGCGTCTTCTATATCATTATCCTCAGTTTCTATATGTGCTATTCTATTCTGGTTCTATGTGCTCTCTCCTCTCTCCTCTCTCATCTTCACTCCTTTTTATGCACTCCGCTCTAGTATTATGATCTTCTACCTCATACATATACATTTTGTTTCGAGATTCAAAACTCGTACTTTTGGAGGTTTCTATGAACTATATTACAATTGTAAATTTGTCCCTTCACTAAGGCTTGATTTTTTGAATGCTTTGTTTCTGCTTCTCTTTGTCTTTCTTTGTCTTTATGTCTGTCTGTATGTCAAATTTGTCAGTGATTCTTCAACAGCTCCCCCTCAATCACTAATTTGCATTCTCTAATCTTTCATATATTCTTCTTTTCTTTTATACCTGCCATTTCTTTGAATCTGCTTGTCTTTACTCCATCTAAGCTCTTTGTCAGAATATCTGCTATGTGATCTTTTGTAGATGTGTATACTACTTCAATCTCCTTTTCCATTACCTTTTCCCTCAGGAAATGATATTGAATCTCTATGTGTTTTGTTCTTGCATGAAATACTGGATTTGCTACAAGATACAATGAGCTCATAATATTATCTCCATGTATGATAGGTGTACCTTGATCAATACCCATGCTTTTGAACAAGGTCTGCATCCATATTGTTGCCGTTAGTGTCCATGTGAAAGGCCAAATGGCCACCGGACACTTCTTTGTATATGTTCTTTAATAAAACATATAGTGGCCTGGTCAGTCACAGACTGAAAGTTCGACCGCATTTGTAAGACCTAAGAATTCTGTCTTCGTGCTCCCTGTGTACTGCATTTTCTGCGTATTCTACAACCTCTGTGCGGAGTACTGTGTGTGGCGTCAGGAGCTCGTATTTCTACTCCGAGCATATCGTCATGGAGCTCTCGAGAAGGAGAGTGCAGTGTGGTGCATTGCCATCGAAATACTTCACTGGTATCAGAGCAGTTCGAGGCAAAAAGTTTTGTTCCTTTTGTGCGAGCGAAGCGACCCCCCCAGGCTTTCGACTAAGGCGGCGACCAAGGCATAGACCTTGGCATACCTTGTCATCCGAGTCACCGAAGTCACTGTTGGCGCTGTTGGCTGCACGCGAGGGAGGACCTCAACGATCAAGGAATATAGAGATTCCTGGTACTTCCCGGGAGGTCACCCATCCCAGTACTGTTCCCCCTAGAGCTCGCTTAACCGTGGCAATCTCTTGCCACTAAGCTACACTCTTGTGGTGTTTGAAGAAGGGGAAAGACTAAGGTTGACATTACCTTGAACAAGTTTTGGTCCCTCAAAGCTTCATTTTTGCTTTTAAAGCCTATTTCTGAAGCAATTTTGGGGTGTTTTTGGAGCCATTTCGAAGTACTTTCGCACGTAGTTCTCTTCACACAGGTCCAAGAACATCAAGAAGAGTGTTCCTTGTACTTCTCAGACAATAAATATCAACCTTTGGGGCTGTATTTTCAGCCACACTCGTAAAACTATAGGTTTCTGGAGGGGTTTTAAGTTTTGGTGGGAGCAGTCGCTGCAAATTTATGCAGGTTTTTAAAGCCTAAAACATCAGAGTTGACAGACACTTGCAGGTGTTATTGGCTAGTTTTTGGGCTGTGTATTCAGCCTTTCAGTGTCATTTTACTGCATATATTGAGCACATACACACCATGTACGCTTCTGTGGATACCGCTTATGTACATCCATGTGGGCATTGATATAGCGGTTACGTTCTTTGCATAAAGCCTTTTACGTTTGATAAAGAGGGTCGTGGTGAGGTTTTCTTAACTGGGAGACACCCAGATGTCGGGGTCTCTTCGGTGATGCAGGTGGAAGACTTACCCAGCCTTGCCATAGGAGATGTATGATAGTTGTTCATAGGTGCTCGATAAGCCTAGTTGGCTTCTATTGGGTAACTGATTATGTACAGTGGAGTCAGTGATTCACTATGCAGGTAGACATGTCAGTACTTGCAGTTTTATGATACTTTGACATTGGTCATATGCTAATTTTGCAGAGGATACTCTGGCAAAATTTTTCCAGATTTCTGGTTTAGTCAACTATATAGTGGTCGATTTACTCCTTGATACACTTATTTGTTGGTGTTTGGACTCTTGTAGCTCCATTATCATTCTATTCAGTTCTCTACGATCATGGCATCAGAGGTCTCAGGCACATCCGGTGGATCAGGGTCTAGTGCTAGCGTTCCGAGGAGGAGCTATAACTTGCAGGGCTTAGACCATTTTGAGATCCAAAAATTTGATGGCACAAACTTTGCTCTATGGAAGAATCAGATTAAAGATGTGCTGATCAATGGAAGCCAGTAAATGGGATTTCAAAGAAGCCTGCTGACATGGATGAAGATGATTGGGATGAGTTAGATGAAATGGCCAGGTCTACCATTCGCTTGCACCTAGCAGATAATGTTTACTTTACAGTATTAGACTGTGAAAGTGCAGAGGAGCTTTGGAAGAAGTTATGCAATACATATGAAAAAGAGACGACATCAAATAAAGTATATCTGATGAGAAAATTATACGACCTTCGTATGAAGGACACAGATAGTGTTGCTGCTCATCTAAATGAGTTTGATGCCATATTCTCCCAGTTACAGGCTCAGAAAATGGATATGGACAATGAAATGAAAGCAGTATTGCTGTTATGCACCCTGCCATCATCATGGGATACATTTTGCACAGCTATTAGCAATAGTGCACCAGGTGGTAAACTCGTCTATGATGACATATGTGGAGCACTCTTGAGTGAGGAGGTTCGTAGAAAATCTATGGTTGGCACTCAGAGTGGAGATGCATATAATTTTCGTGATTCTTACCAAGGAAAGAATCAACAACGTGGCAGGAGCAAGAACAAGGAAAAGAATGGTCAACGGAATAAGAGAAGAAGTAAATCAAGGAAGAGGGATATTGAATGCCATTATTGTCATAAGAAAGGACACATGAAGAAAGACTGTTATGCATTAAAGAATGCTAAAGGTAAAGGACAAAATGTTGATGGGCATGTTAAACAATTACCTGCACCATCTACTACGACTGTGAAGATTGAAGAAATTAATGCTATTTCTGATGATGCTGATGTGTTGACACTTGATAGTACTGTGCCATCTGAGGCACTTATGGCTGATTCTCTTTCCCACACCTGGCTGCTAGATTCTGGTGCTTCTTTCCATGTGACACCACATAGAGAATGGTTCTCTAATTATGCAGCAAAGTCTCTTGGTACCGTGAGACTTGGTGACTCTTACCAGTGTGATGTTGTGGGGATTGGAGATGTGGTTGTGCAGTTCATTGACGGTTCAAAATTTACTATGCATAATGTACGCCATGTACCTCAGTTATCACGTAGTTTGATGTCAGTTGGTCAACTTGATGACCTTGGTTACAAGGTGGTCTTCTATGCTCAGTCCTTTCGTATATCAAAGGGCAATATGGTTATTGCAAAAGGAAGGAAAGTTGGCTCACTTTACCCTTTATTTGTATCACAGAAAGAACACTTGTTAGCTGTTACTGAACAGCCTATGGCTTGTATTTGGCATGGTCGTTTGGGCCATATATCTCGTAGTGGAATGGAAAATCTTTCTCGTTCTGGCTACTTACCTGTGTTATCTTTCTCTGATTTTTCATTTTGTGAGCATTGTCAATATGGAAAGCAAACCAGAAATGTGCATAAAATGCACATTGACTCTTACAGATGTGTGTGGTCCTATGCCCACTAGGTCCTTAGGTGGTTCTCTTTACTTTGTCACTTTCATAGATGATGCTACTAGAAAAGTCTGGGTATATCCTATCAAATCGAAGGATGATGTATTTCCTACTTTCAGAAAATGGCTTGCTTCAGTTGAGACTGAAAAAGGAACTAAGCTTAAGGCTTTACGTTCAGATAATGGGGGTGAGTATACCTCACATGAATTAAGCCTTTTCTGTCAGTGTAGAGGGATTCGTAGAGAGTTTACAGCTCCTTATACCCCAGTACAGAATGGTGTAGCTGAGAGGATGAATAGAACTATTCAAGATAGAGTAGTCTCTATGTTGCATCATGCAAACCTCTCACAAGGTTTTTGGGCAGAAGCAGTATTGACTGCAGTTCATGTGATTAACCTTTCACCTAGTACTGCCAAAGGTCTGAAAGTGGCACAAGAGTTATGGACAGGGAAACCACCATATTATGATCATCTTCGAGTTTTTGGGTGTGAAGCATATGTTCATATACCCAAGAATCTTAGACAGAAGTTGGACCATAAGTCAAAGAAATGCATTTTTCTTGGATATGGTCGAGAAGGACAATTTGGATATCGCTTATGGGATCCTGAAACACGGTCAGTGATCAGAAGTAGTGATGTCATTTTTAATGAGTCTAAGATGCATAAACAACCGATTAAGGAGGTTGAAGTGAGAAGAGTGGTGTTTGAGGATACTAGTCCTCCGGTTAGCATGCATAAAAATGCTACACATAGGGATGTTCAAGAGAATGTCCATTCAGAGCAGTCTGCACATGTTCCTGTTCAGCAACCATTGAGACGTTCTGCACGTGTCTCATATCCACCTGATAGATATGTTCCAGGTTTAGATTTTGTTATGCTAACAGATGCCGTTGAGCCCTCTTGCTACAAAGAGGCTATGCAGACAAAGGATCATGTCAAGTGGGAGCGTGCCATGAAGAGTGAGTTGGATTCTATTTACAAGAATGGTACTTGGGACTTAGTACCTTTGCCAAAGGGCAGGAAAGCTTTATCATGTAAATGGGTATATAAGCTGAAATTCACATCAGGTAGTGCTTCTCCAAAATATAAAGCACGACTTGTTGCAAAGGGTTTTAAGCAACAACATGGTGTTGATTTTGAGGAAATCTTCTCTCCAGTGGTCAAGATGACTACTTTGCGCATGTCGCTTGGATTCGTTGCAATGGAGGACTTAGAGCTAGTCCAAATGGATGTGAAAACAGCTTTCTTGCATGGAGATCTTACAGATGAGATCTATATGGAACAACCAGAGGGTTATGTAGTTCTTGGCAAGGAAAGTCTAGTTTGTAAGCTTAAGAAGAGCTTGTATGGACTTAAACAGTCTCCTAGACAATGGTACCAAAAGTTTGATGCTTTTATGAAGTCCCAAGGCTATTCTCGGAGCAATGAGGATCATTGTCTCTACACAAAGAGATGTTCTGATGGTAGCTTGATATGCTTGATACTTTACGTCGATGATATGTTGATTGCTGGGAAGTCCTCTTATGATTTGTCAATTCTCAAAAAGAAGTTGAGTCAGACATTTGATATGAAGGATTTGGGGGATGCCAAACATATTCTTGGCATGCGCATCACTCGTGATAGGAGTAAGAGATGCATATACTTGTCTCAAAGTGAGTACATATCCAAAGTACTTCATCGATTCAATATGCAGGGTGGAAAGGCATTGAGTACACCTTTACCCACATATGTGAAATTGAGCAAGGATGACTGCCCCAAATCAGATGAGGAAAAGGAATTCATGACCAAAATTCCCTACCAGTCTGCTGTTGGTAGTCTCATGTATGCTATGATAGCTACGAGACCAGACATTGCATTTGCAGTGGGAGTTATGAGCAGATATATGTCTAATCCTGGCAAGAAACATTGGGAAGCGGTCAAAATGATTTTGAGATATCTGAGTGGCACTAAGGACAAGTGTCTATGCTTAGGTAGAGGGAAAGCATCCATTATTGGTTACACAGATTCTGACTATGCTGGTTGTGTAGACAATCGTAAGTCTACATCAGGGTACATTTTTCATTTTGCTGGAGGTGCTATCTCTTGGAGATCTTGTCTTCAAGAATGTACAGCTGTTTCCACCACAGAAGCAGAGTATGTTGAAGCAAGTGAGGCATGTAAGGAAGCATTGTGGCTTTCTCGTCTTGCTTGTGATATGGGTTTGCCTCAGCATGTACCTCACTTGCTCAGTGATAGTCAGAGTGCCATTGCTTTGGCTAAGAATCCGGTCTATCATGCAAAGACCAAGCACATTGAGGTGAGGTATCACTTCATTAGAGATTGCTTAGCCACTGAGAGCATTATTCTTGAGAAGGTTCACACTCGAGATAATGCTGCAGATGCTTTGACTAAAGCTCTACCACAGGATAGCTTTCGACACTGTTGTCACTTGATGGGGGTTACTTGATTCTTGATCTTACGCAGTCACTTGTATACTGTGTAACATGCCCATCAGGTGGGAGGTATAGTTTGTATACTTACACTCAGGTATTCTTTATCATTCTTTCTTTTTTCTCCCATAGTTACTCTGGCCATATTGGCCTTTAGTGGGAGATTGTTACCGTTAGTGTCCATGTGAAAGGCCAAATGGCCACCGGACACTTCTTTGTATATGTTCTTTAATAAAACATATAGTGGCCTGGTCAGTCACAGACTAAAAGTTCGACCGCATTTGTAAGACCTAAGAAGTTTGTCTTCGTGCTCCCTGTGTATTGCATTTTCTGCGTATTCTACAACCTCTGTGCGGAGTACTGTGTGTGGCGTCAGGAGCTCATATTTCTACTCCGAGCATATCGTCGTGGAGCTCTCAAGAAGGAGAGTGTAGTGTGGTGCATTGCCATCGAATTACTTCACATATCACTTCTTTAGCTGCTTCCACAAGTCCTTTGTATTCAGCTTCTGTTGCGAGCTGACAAGCTTATCTCCTAGGTATATCATATACCCATGTGTTGACCTTATGTCATCTTGACTTCTTGCCCAGTTTGAGTCACTGTATGCTCTCAACTTTATATCTGACGTAAAAGGATAATATAATCCTTCTTTTATAGTTCTTTTGATATATCTAAGAACTCTTTGTCCTGCAACCCAAGTTGATCCTTCGGACAATGCATGAACTGTGAGAGAACTCCTACTGCATAACTGAGATCATGTCTTGTTAGTGTAGCATAAATTAAGCTTCCCACTAACGACTGATACTTCCTCATATCTTTAAACTCTGCACCACTATATTTGCTGAGTTTATGATTTACTTCAAGCGGTGTTGAAGGTTCTCTGCAAGTCTCCATATTAAGCTTCTTCAGTAAGTTTAGGAGATATCTTTCTTGTGAAACATATACACCATGATCTGTATATGTAACTTCCATTCAAGGAAAGTATGATAAATTTCCTAGATCACTGATCTTGAACCTTTTTCAAACAATCTCTTTACCTCCTTGATTCCTTCATCTTTGGTACCTGTGATTATAATGTCATCTACATAAATACAAATGTAAATCATACCTTCATCTGTTCTCTTAACGAGTAGACTTGCATCTGCCTTTGAGCTTTGGTATCCAAGGTCATTGAGATACTTCACAAGTCTATAATTCCAAGCTCTTGGAGCTTGCTTCAATCCATAGAGAGCTCTTCTTAATCTGCAAACATGATCTGGGTAACTGGAACTTTCAAACCCTTCAGGTTGTTCCATGTAGACTTCATCTGATATATATCCATTCAGAAACCCATTCTTTATATCTAGCTGACTTAGCTTCCATCCTTTTGATGTTGCTATAGCAATCAATGTCCTTATGGCTGACATCTTTGCCACCGGACTAAACGTCTCATCATAATCTATGCCATGCGTCTGAGCATAGCCTTTGACCACCAGTCTAGCTTTGTATCTGGCTATCCTTCCATCTGCAAGTTTCTTAACTTTGTAAATCCATTTATTTCCAGTCACTTTCTTACCATTTGGTTTTGGAACAAGTTCCCAAGTCTTGTTCTGTTCCAACACATTAAACTCCTCCTTCATTGCTTCTTCCCATTGTTTCTTACCTTTTGCTTCACTGTAATTTTGAGGTTCTTCATCTTCCTTTACTAAGTAAGCATAGTGTTTTTGAGTCAAATAAGAAGTGTCATAGGAATACCTTGTGTGTTGTTTCCTTACTTTGTTTGACCTTCTTAGCTCATATTCTTCATGTGTATCTGAATACTCATCTTCATAAAATCTTGGTCCATCTTCGTTTCTCATACCTGATTCGATCCTGGATGTACTTGCCTGCATATGATCTTCATCTCCATTCACCTGCATATGTGATTTTCCTTTTTCTTTCCTTGTTATCTCTTCTTTAATTGTTTCTTCATTATACTCTATGTCTGTATACCAGCTTTTTCCTTCATCAAATGTTACATCTGTGGAGACAATAAACTGTTTGGTTAGAGGACTCCATAACCTATAACCCATCTGTTTTTCATCATATCCAATGAACACATATTTTTCAACTTTTGGTTCAAGCTTATGTCTCAGTTGTGATGGTACATAAGTATAAGCAATTGATCCAAACACTTTACAATGATCAAGTGTTGGTTTCTTGCCCCACCAAGCTTCATAAGGGGTCATCCCATTTAAAGTTGTACATGGTAATCTATTTACCAGATATGTAGCTGTATTTACAGCCTCAACCCAAAGATAATTTGGACAATTCTTCTCCTTTAACATTGCTCTTGCAAACTCAACAGGAGTTCGGTTTCTCCTTTCTGCTACTCCATTTTCTTGCGGTGTATACATGCAAGTTATTTCTCTTTTGATACATGCATTCCACAGATCATCATTGAACTCTCGAGAAAAACATTCTCCTCCTCCATCAGACCTTAGTCTTTTGAGTTTCTGTCCTGTAAGTCTTTCAACATATGCATGAAAATGCCTGAAAGCTTCAAATACTTCTAACTTCTCTTTCAAAACATAAAGAGTTATCCATCTTGTTGCATCATCAATAAAAAGAACATAATTCCTTGAGCCGCTGATAGATCCTTCTTTTGTTGGTCCCCATACATCTGTATGTATGAGTTCTAACACATCATCATGTTTGTACCCTTTCTTCTGAAATGGTAACCTGTGGGCTTTTCCCATCTGACAGGCTTCACACTTGTGAATCATATGTTGATTCTTCATATTTGGTAATCCTCTCACGGATTGTTTCTCCACCATAGTTTTGATTTCTGCTTTCTCGAGACCTCTAATGTGCGGTAATAGATGATCTATAATGGTATTGTAGATATAAGCTCTTGCTGTTGCATCTTTTTTCTGCCACATCTTCAAGGCTTCTAACTCTTCTTTCTTTGGTTGACTGTCGTCTTCGAAAGTTGGCTTCTTTTCTTCTCCTGTCACATATATCATTAAGTCCTTACTCATAAGTAAGGCTTCCATGCGCATTACCCATGCGGGATAATTATCTCTGTCCAATTTATCAATAGAGATATGATTCGACATAATCTTCTTGTTTCTGTTACTTTCATTTACTCTTGAGGATCTTTCTGCTCTTTCGAATCTTTTTGCTCTGATACCACTTGTTGAGCTCTAACAAGTTATCATCAACCGTTGAGCTCTTGTACTACTTGTTGACACAGCGAGTGAGCTTAACTAGCTAAAGCTCAACTGCGGAATTCACCATGTCACAAGAACTAAGATAGAGTGATATTAGAACACCTCTATAATCATCAATAGCTTAGCAACCTTCTGAAACTGAAAGCTTTATAACTGTATTTAGTGAAAACTGAAAATTCACTTTACAAAAAGCTTCACGTTTCCTTCAAGCTTTAATTTTGAACTCCTTTACTTCAAACTTTACACTACTGTGTTTGCTTATAGTTAGATAATATCTCCATGACTTAACTATGTAAAAACTGTGTTTTGAACTCACCGAAATTTCACCGGAATTCCACCGGACTGTCACGAAATGTCACCGTAATTGTACCGGAATCAACTGCAATTTTGTTTGTAGTTACTTCAAATGATTGTTGATGAAGTAAGGAAGTAATACTTGAGCTTCCTTCAGTAAATGAACTCTATCTAAAGTTTAAGAAAAACTTCACTAGTTCTGGATGTCTTTACTTTCAGACACAGTATTGTGTGCACTTGTCCCGTTTCACAGAAGTCTTTTGATCAACTTATAGTTGAGACTACTGGCTTCAAGATGAGCTATCTCTCATAAAAAACTTTACACTATGTTGCGAGATCTAACTTGTAGATGTACCGGAAAATGTTTACTGAGAAAAATTGTAACTCTTAACTAATTTTCATAGTAACATGAAATTACTCAGATTTCTTCACATACAAAGAATGCGCTCAAACTTCTTCCACGTGAACATGTGTTTTCTATTAGAGAAGATGTGTACAAAAATAGCTTCGCCTCACTTTGCTCACAGCTATGGAAAACTCTCCTACTCTGAGTAGTTATTCCTTACCATCTCTCTCAGATGAATACCCGACATTTCAGGTTCTACATTCATCTCTACATACGCAATCTCTGGCGTCTTCTATATCATTATCCTCAGTTTCTATATGCACTATTCTATTCTGGTTCTATGTGCTCTCTCCTTTCTCATCTTCACTCTTTCTTTTTCTGCACTCCGCTCTAGTATTATGATCTTCTACCTCATATATATACATTTTGTTTCGAGATTCAAAACTCGTATTTCTGGAAGTTTCTGTGAACTATATTACAGTCATGAATTTGTCCCTTCACTAAGGCTTGATTTTCTGAATGCTTTGTTTCTGCTTCTCTTTGTCTTTCTTTGTCTTTATGTCTGTCTGTATGTCAAATTTGTCAGTGATTCTTCAACAAAAAGCATACTCTACTCTAAGCACTCTGTGAGCTTCAAGAGTTGAGCATATAATACTCATCTCCTCCAAGTTGAACTCTACCTTCTTCAAATACATGCAAGAGTACTTCTCTTCCAAAGAGATTATGAGATGATAATCTCTCTCAAGCTTGATGTATGTGAAGTCTTATGTACTTATACTTATATAAAATCATAGGGGACTTATTTCTCATAAACAAAAGCCAGTTTTGAAGTGATCACATTGTTGGAAGCTATCCATGTTGATGGTCATTGTTAACCTCTCTCTATTCTCCAGTTCGATTAGGGAAGGAGTAGGTGATGGAGGGTTCTTGGGTGGCAAAATTTAGAGTGCTCTAAATTCCTTCATTTTCTCCCTTCTCATTTATTTCTAAGACAATCGAACTTGAACCAACACACAATCAAAATTACTCAGATCACATAGGAATATGATACTATTCTACTAAGCACAAATCCATTGTACCAAATCACTATACCAAATGATTACTATGATATTTTATCAAAAATCACTGAACCAACATTGATTTTCCTAGATGTAATCAACACCAACTATAGTTTGCACTTATTCCTCTTACATACATATGCTTATGGCTAACCACAATGATATGGAGAATAGAATAGAATAATAATCCTAAAAGTACTCAAGATATAACCCAACAACATCTACAACAAGAGTGGCTTGACAGTCTGGCATGTTCAGTACCTGCCTACTACCTCATGTGCCGAAGTGACTTCTTTCTATTATGTTGGGAAAAGATACATTGTAAAGGTCTGATTGTTTGGTCAAAAGTATTCACCAAAAAATGCTATGGAGTTTACAAAAATAATTTTCTCTCCTTGACAGCCTAACACTAGCATGCTTGGAGGACCTAAACCCAAAAACATTTTTCATCCTCATCATTCGAAGGAGTATGTACATTAGTTTTGGAAGATTCCCATGCCTCATGGAAGGTTGCTTGGATTCTGCAAACCATTTTCTTCAACAATTTTTGTACCTCATGAGGATCCATTTCACCCCCATTGAGCTTATCTCCACCATATTCTCATATGAAACCACCACCTTCCTATAGCTCTGCTTCCTGTCTAGTTTCCCCTTACTTCAATGGGATGTTGCTACTATGCACCGCATAGCAGAGAGCATCACCCAGACCATCATAGCAGAGCCCGCCTCTATTGCGATCTCGCATGTTTTGCTTGATGGAACTGAAGTTCGCACCATCCCAATGGAGGTTGAGCAGCATTTCTTTTTACCCATCGGTCATGCCACCTAAGTCCACTCCCTCCCTTGCATTGCTATGGAGAAGTTGTTTCCCCAGCATATCTCTAATGAGTATGCTATCAGTTGTTGCCTTGAGCTAGAGAAATCCCTCCTCCATTTCTTTGTCGTTGTGAAGAACTTGCAAAATCGCCCCTATGGCATCTCTTGCCAATTCCATTCTCTAGTCGTTGCTGTCATGCACCTCTCAATCAACTGGTTGGTCATCCTGTTCAACCACATCCATAAGGAATGTTGGCTCACAATCTAGCACTTATAACAGGGCGGTAAAACAAAAACCCATTTATCATATATCCTTTCAATCCCCTACCCCAATGAATTCCCTATTAAATTTCATGTTCTCCTTGTCTTGCATATTCTTGCCCGCTCACAAACTACAAAAGATGATCAAGGTGTAGGTCTCATCTTCCATTGTGCTAAATGATCACCTCAGATGCATAGTTTGAGCTTCTTGGAGGAGGGATGAAGTGTTGAAACACACATGGCAAAACCCTTAGAATCCAAGATTCTGGCTACCACCATAGAACATACTTCCCCTAAGGTTATTCTAACCTCATTCTCAAAATATTCCTTTGATTCTCCTCTAGGTTCCATTCAATATTCTTTGGCCTCTTTCACACCCCCTAGTCATGCTTCTTCCACTTAGAAGACTCTTGTTTCACCCACTGATTAGCCAATGCTAGATATCATCCACTGCCTTCACCCCATAGCAACCACCCACAATCGCCACTGAACCTCTCCTAAATTCATCATCATCATCGGTGCCTTCTCCTCCTCCTCCCCAAATTACTCACCCCCAAGCACTCCATTCAGCCCAATTGATCGTCTGTCCCCCCCTACAAACCATCCTTGGTGTAGACCAGATTGTGAGGAACTCCCTGATTTTCCGCCGCTACTAGCCCCCCATGAATACTTTTGGTCCTTTGCTGTCAACGACCAATGCAGTTTACATGAATTGGGTCGGCTCAGTACGTATCTAGTCCACCTACAAACTCTTGTCACCCATGACATCGATTGGTATCATTGGTCCTACAACTCCCTCACCCAAGACAATCTACAATTGTAGCAGTATATACATGAGCTCCATGAAGATTTATTCACTCAAGAATTCAACTCCTACCAACTCACCAATGCCCTATACAGAGAATCCAAGCAAAAAACGTATGTCAAAAGTTTTTATGGGGAAGTAGTAAAGGGAATCGAGACTGCTAATAAGAAAACCACCAATCTACAAGAGGCAAATATTTTGGATCCTCTTGCATTCAGGATTTGCAACATGAAACAATGGTATAGAAGTAGACTTACATGAAGCCACATTCAAGCTTTAGTAGCATACTCAAGAAGAAGAATTATTGCATTAGACTATTGAGGCATTGCAAGACACCAACACCCATTTATCGATTGAAGTTCAACAGTATATTGATACAACTTCCCAACATCAAGCTACTCTGTAAACTTTATAAACCAGAATGGAGGAGGCCGAAACACAGATGACTCAAGCCCTATAATAGGCACAAATGGAACACAAATGCCAAAATCATATCATGAAACAAGACTTCTATCTAGAGGAGGATTTTGGTCTTCAGTTGGTGGAAGCTTGAAGTCAAACTATAGTTTTTGTTGCAACCTCTACTAGCAAAGATTCTGAAGATGTCACATGCTACTTCTATGGTTATGAAAGGATGTCTATCGAGTATGAGTGAGGGGTAACACTCTTGGTTTGGCACATTACTATATGATACCTTGGTTCCTCATGATTCATTTGCCTAGGTTGATCTCTACCTTGTCTCCTTAATTTCATACATCAGATAAATTCTATGGCCTCATCCTAGGCTTCCTCTCTAATGTGTTGCTCTTCTTCTTTGCATTTTTTTACAGTGTCGAGTTGACGTAACACTTCTTTTGTTAATGGTTCTTGGTAAAGATTCACTCAATAACCACTAATGTAACTTGGTAGTATATCACCATCTAAATTAGCTAATTAGACAAATCTTCTTGTTGATACTTTGTTGATTATCATAGGTCCATGGCCATGCTTTTCTAGTTTTTGAGCATGTTGCTTTAGTGTATATACCAAGACTAGATCTCGTGCCTTAAGACCATTATCTTTTACATGTGCATCAAAGTATGCCTTTTGTCTTTTCTTAGCTACATACATCTCGACCATTTCTCTTAGTTGATTTTCTCCTAATCATTCTAAATCAAAGATCCTGAAAGATAGCTCATGCCCAATCCATTGATGCTCTTGTGCTACCTTCAGTGTGGGTATCAAGAAGTCTAATGGCAGAATCACATTCTAACCAAACATCACTTGAAAGCAGGTGGCATTTAGTATTGTTTTATAGGCCACTATGTATGCCCAAACAACATGATGTAGTTTTTTGTCCTAATTAGAATGTTTATTATTCACAAGCTTAGTCAAAACAATGCACAAGATCTTATTGGTTCTCTCAGCTTGTCCGTTGGCTTGGGGGTGAATTTTGGCCTTTTCTGATCACTATCTTGAAATCGTATTCCATTAGTAAGAGAAGCCAACTTCCTAATCTTCCTTTATTGGACGGTTTTTTCACTAGGTAGAGTAATACCTCATGATCCATAAAAAACTTAAACTTATTTGTGAGAAAATAACGTCTAAACTTTTTAATCTCATAAACCATGCCCAAGCCTTATCTTTTCTATAGTGGTGTAATTTTGTTCTATTTTGTTCAACTACCTGCTTGCAGAAGCAATGGGATGGTCAATGTTTTGTCTGGTCTTGTAGCTACCATAGCATACATGAGACTACCAACAACAGATTGATAGGGAATTTTGGTCATGAATTCCTTTTCCTCATCTAATTTACGGTAATCATCCTTGCTCAACTTCACATATGCGGGTAAGGGTGTACTCAATGCCTTTCCACCATGCATATTGAACATGTGAAGTACTTTGGATATGTACTCACTTTGAGACAAGTATATGCACCTTTTACTCCTATCACGAGTAATGAGCATGCCAAGAATATGTTTGGCATCCCCCAAATCCTTCATATCAAATGTCTGACTCAACTTCTTTTTGAGAATTGCCAAGTCATAAGAGGACTTCCCAGCAATCAACATATCATCAACATAAAGTATCAATCATATCAAGCTTCCATCTGAGCATCTCTTTGTGTAGAGACAATGATCCTCATTGCTTCGAGAATAGCTTTGAGACTTCATAAAAGCATCAAAATTTTGGTGCCATTGTCTAGGGGATTGTTTAAGTCCATACAAACTCTTCTTGAGCTTACAAACTAGACTTTCCTTGCCAAGAACTACATAACCCTCTGGTCGTTCCATATATATCTCATCTGTAAGATCTCCATGCAAGAAAGTAGTTTTCACATCCATTTGGACTAGTTCTAAGTCCTCCACTACAATGAACCCAAGCAACATACGCAGGGTAGTCATCTTGACCATCAAAAGAAGATTTCCTTGAAATCAACACCATTTCGTTGCTTAAAAACCTTTGCAAAAAGTCGTGCTTTATACTTTGGAGAAGCATGATCTGAGGTGAATTTCAGCTTATATACCCATTTACATGGTAAATCTTTCCTGTCATTTTGAAAAGGTACTAAATTCCAAGTACCATTCTTGTGAATAGAATCCAACTCACTCTTCATGGTACACTCCCAATTGACATGATCCTCTATCTGCATAGCCTCTTTGTAGCAAGAAGGCTCATCGGCATCTGTTAGCATAACAAAACCTAAACATGGAACATATCTATTAGGTGGATGTGAGATATGTGTAGAGTGTCTCAATGCTTGTTGAATAGGAACATGTGTAGACTAATATGATTGGACATTCTCTTGAACATCCCTATGTGTAGCATTTTTATGCATGCTAGTTGGAGGATTATTATCCTCAAACATCACTCTTCTCACTTCAACCTCCTTAATGGACTGTTTATGCATCTTAGACTCATTGAAAATGACATCACTGCTTCTGATCACTGACTGTGTTTCAAGATCCCATAAGCGATATCCAAATTTTCCTTCTCGACCATATCCAAGAAAAATGCATTTCTTTGACTTATGATCCAACTTTTTTCTAAGAATCTTGGGTATATGAACTGTAATCAATACTGCTTTTGCCCAAAATCCTTGTGAGAGATTTGAAGGCCTATTCAAGAAAAATGGGAATTACTCAAGATTTTAAGAGAGTTCTTTGTGTCCCAATGTTTTACTTTTCGACTCGTCCACACACTACAATATGTTATTATCTCTTGATTGGAGTATATTAAATTGACAATTGAATATTAAGCATAATTTTATTATAAATAGTGTATCAAGGTTGGGCTCAAACTTAAGAAGTTAACATAGTAAGTAATATAAATGGGACTTGAATAATTCCCAAATTCCTTGAATAGGCCCTTTTGCATGATGCAACATAGAAACTACTCTATCTTGAATAGTTCTATTCATCCTTTTAGCTACACCATTTTGTATGGGGTATAAGGAGTTGTAAACTCTCTACGAATCCCTCTAGATTGACTAAAAAGGTTGAATTCATGTGAGGTAGACTCACCCCCATTATCTAACTATAAAGCCTTAAGCTTAGTTCCTTTTTCGGTCTCAACTGAAGCAAGCCATTTTCTGAAAGTAGGTAATACCTCATCCTTCAATTTGATAGGATATGCCTAGACTTTTCTGGTAATATCATCTATGAAAGTGACAAAGGAAAGAGAACCACCTAAGGACCTAGTGGGCGTAGGACCACACACATCTATATGAACAAGATCTAAAGGCTGAATTGAAGAGTCAATGTGCATTCTATGCACATTTCTAGTTTGCTTTCCATATTGACAATGCTCACAAAATGAAAAATCAAAGAAAGGCAACACAGGTAAGTAGCCAATACTGTAAAGTAAACATTATCTGCCAGGTGCAAGAGGATGGTAGACATGGCCATTTCATCTAACTCATCCCAATCATCTTCATCCATGTCGGTAAGCTTCTTTGAAATCCCATTTACTTGCTTCCATTGCCTCCTTTGAATTAGCACATCTTTAATCTGATTCTTCCATAGAGCAAAGTTTGTGCCATCAAATTTTCGGATCTCAAAATGTTGTTTGCCCTGCAAGTTATAGCTCCTGCTCAAAACACTGGCACTAGACCCTGATCCACTAGATGTGCCTGAGACCTCTAATGCCATGATGGTAGAGAACTAAATAGAATGATAATGGAGCTAGAAGAGTCCAAACACCAATGAATAAGTGTATCAAGGAGTAAATCGACCACTGTATAATTGACAAAACCAAAAATCTAGAGAAATTTTGCCAAAGTATCCTCTGGAAATGAGCATATGACTACTGTCAAAATATCATAAAACTGCAAGTATTGATATGTTTACCTGCATAGTAAATCACTGGCTCCATTACATATAATCAGTTACCCAATAGAAGCCAACTAGGCTTATTCGAGCACTTATGAACAAGTATCATGCATCTCCTATGGCGAGGTTGGGTAAGTCTTCCATCTGCATCACCAAAGAGACCTCGACAAATATCATAGTATTGAAGCCAACTAGGCTTATCGAGCACTTATGAACAAGTATCATGCATCTCCTATGGTGAGGCTGGGTAAGTCTTCCATCTGCATCACCAAAGAGACCTCGACATCTGGGTGTCTCCTAGTTAAGAAAACCGCACCATGATCCTCTTTATCAAACGTTAAGTCTTTATGCAAAAAACGTAACTGCTATATCAATGACCACATGGACATACATAAGTGGTATCCATAGAAGTGTACATGGTGTGTATGTGCTCAATATATGCAGTAAAATGACACTAAAAGGCTGAATGCACAACCCAAAAACTAGCCAACAACACCTGCAAGTGTCTCTAAACGCTGATGTTTTAGGCTCAAAAACCTGCACAAATTTGTCGTGGCTGCTTCCACCAAAACTGGAGAAACCTATATTTTTATGAGTGTGGATGAAAACATAGTCCCAAAGCTTGATATTTATTATCAAAGAAGTATAAAAAACACTCTTCTTGATGTCCTTGGACCTATGTGAAAAGAACTCTGTGCAAAAGTACTCCAAAATGGCTCCAAAAGACACCCCAAAAATGCTTCCAAAATAGGCTTTGAAAGCAAAGAATGAAGCTTTGAGGGACCAAAACATGTTCAAGGTAATGTTAACCTTAGTTTTGTTGATATATTTAGATAGTGATGTGTGTGAACACTCTAGGACTGCCGGGGCACTTTTTTCCCTCTTTAGGAGGTTTTTTTCCCCCGGCTTGTATATACGCCTATTGCCCTAATGGGCTACTTATCTTTGTACATTCTCTAGTAATACATTCAGTATTGTGTGTTTGTGCTCCAAGCTTCTTCTTCTTCCTTGTGCTGTTCGCGTGCTTCTGCAGACGTCTATCTCCAACAATTGGTATCAGAGCAGGTCATCGCTTCTTCTAGGGTGTCGTCGACACTCCTCCGTTTGCAGTCTCAGATTCGCACGAAATTTGGTGAGCATACTCAGGGAGTTTCCGAGATCAAAACAGCTTCGCTGTGTAGTGCCGAAATCACGATCTTAGCTCGTTTCGGCCTCCGAATGCACTATCGCAGCGCTTGTGCAAGCTATTTCGTCCTTTTGTGCCAAAGGTATATACAAGTTTCTGTTCGTCAGTTTAAGCGTCTCGAAGTCTGCTACAGGTCTAGCAGAACTCGTCTAGGCAAATCCGTTCAACTTTTTGAGATACAGTCAATTTTCTGCATCAAGGTATTTTAGTCATCGGCCATGGCTGAAAGCAGTGATGTATTTCGTATGTTGGCTGTTGAGGATAAGTTGGATGGTACCAACTACCCATTATGGGCTTATATGATGCGACATGTACTAGTTGCAAAAGGACTGTGGAACATTATGCAGGGTGTTGAAAGACGTCCGGTTACACCTGCGACTACAGGTACTACAAATACAGGTGCTGGAGGTGTTGGAGCTGATGAAGATGGTGTCGAAGATGATATTCCGCAGATTCCTGTTCGTGCTGCTGTTTTTGTTGCACCTACTACAGAGTAGATTCCTTGGGATCGCAGAGATGCCCAGGCACATGCATTGATAGCTTTGTCTGTCAAACGTGCCATTATTCCTCACATTCGCTCTTGCAGAACAGCAAAGGATGCTTGGGATACACTTACCACTTTGTACCAAGCTAGGAATGAGGCTCGTGTTGCTTACCTCCGAAAACAGTTGGAGAGTGAGCACATGAATGAAGGTGATTCTATGGAGAGTTTTCTCACAAAGATCAAAGACTTGAAGGAACAATTGATTTCAGCTGATGAGGTTATACCAGATAGCTCACTTGTGCAGACCGTTCTGAATGGTCTTCTTGATTCATATCAGAGTTTTGCCTCTACTCTTCGGTTAATGATGAAAGGCAATCCGAATGCCTTGTCATTTGAGGAATTAGTCTCTGTTCTGTTGCAGGAAGATCAGTCCAGGTAGAACAGGTCCATAATGCGTGTTGCATATCAAGCTTTCTTGGCTAGTCAGAAGGGCAAAGGAAAATGGAGCTCTTCTACTAGTAAGCAGAAATCTGCATATGCTGCACAATCGAAGAACCAGGATAAAGATGAGAAGAAATCAGAAAAGCAGAAATTGTTCTACAAGTACTGTAAAGGAAATGATCATATTATAAAGAACTGTCCAAAACTGGCTGCTAAAGAGGCAAAGAAGAAAGAGGCTGGAATGGTTGTTGCAGAGGCCTCTACACCAAAAACAGAGTCAACAAATCTTGTGCAGGAAGAAGAATGGGCGTTTACTACTGTCTGCAGTTTTGACCCATCTTCTCATGATCAGTGCATGTGTGCAGTAGACTCAGATGTTTGGTACTTTGACAGTGGGGCGACCAAACATATTACCTCGCAGCGTAGTTTCTTCTCTTCACTCGAGCCTGCCCCTACAGGGAATACTGTCACATGCACCAATAACTCCTCTTATCCTGTTATGGGAGTTGGTAAGATCATTCTGACTACTTCTGATGGTAGTTCTTTCACTTTGTCAGATGCTTTATTTGTGCCAGGGATCAAAAAGAACCTATTATCAGTTTCTGCATTAGCCAAGATTGGCTTGGTTGTAAAATTCGTTGATGACAGGTGTACAGTCCATGATCTCTCAAATGGTGATGTGATTATTGCTTCTGGCATTTTATGTCGTGGGCTGTATAAGCTCATAGACTATGAAAGATCTGTCAATGATTCGGCATGTGCAGTTCATGATTCTCAGGCTATGTCAGATGCAAAGCTTTGGCATGCACGCTTTGGTCATCTGAATTTTGCTAGTTTGTTACGCCTGTAGAAATCTGAAATGGTGTTCTCTTTGCCCAAACTTGAGGCACCTCGAAAACATGTTTGTGAAGGCTGTATTTTGGGCAAAATGCAGCGTTCTTCCTTTCCAAAAGATGGTTCAGTTCGGGCTACGCAGAAATTGCAGCTTGTACATAGTGATGTCTGTGGTCCTATGCAGACACCCTCTTTTGGAAATTACCTTTACTTCGTGACTTTCATTGATGATTTTTCCAGGCATGCATGGGTATATCCACTCAAAGCAAAGTCCGAAGTGTTCATGTGCTTCAAACAGTTTTTGGTTTTGGCTGAAAATCTGTCAGCATGTAAAATGGGCACCCTCCGTTCTGATCGAGGGGGGGAATATATGTCTTCAAATTTTAATGCATTTCTGGCTGAACATGGGATAAAACACCAGTGTACAGTGCCGTATACACCTCAACAGAATGGAGTTGCTGAAAGAAAGAACAGGTCACTCATGGAGATGGCGAGGTGCATGGTCAAAAGTCAGGCTTTACCACATAGTTTCTGGCTTGAGGCTGTCATGTGTGCAGCATATGTACTGAACAGGTGTCCAATTAAAGCGTTGCAGTCTATCACTCCATATGAGGCTTGGCATGACCGCAAGCCATCTATTGCTCATCTACGTGTTTTTGGTTGTTTGGCATATGCATTAGTGCCTGAACAACATCGCAGAAAATTGGATGATAAGGCAGTAAAATGTATTTTTGTTGGGTACAGTTCTGAAAGTAAAGGCTATCGTCTCTATCATCCACAGACTAAACGCATTCTGGTTAGCCGTGATGTTGTCTTTGTGGAAGATGCTATTCAGCCATTGCTTTCATGGTGACTAAGGAGAAATCTGTTATCTCCAAAGACATGTATGATACTTTGATGCCTCTTTTTACAAGTGGACAGTCTAGTGTTGGTCCTAATGAGGCAACTTCTCAGCCTTTGCAGGTTTCATATGATGATGCAGATCATTCCATTTTTGATGCAGATTTACATGATGCACTTGTTGATGAGAGAGCTGATAGTGAGCAGGCAAAACTATGCCAAAATGGCTGGTGCAGACTTTGCGTGATAGCAAATTAGATGCACCTTTGTCATATCGTACTCGTTAAGGCTCTCATAGTGCCTCCTTTGCATCTGATTGCTATGCTATGGCTGCATCTAGTCTTTGTGATGAGAATGAGCCTGTTTCTTTTGATGAAGCACAAAATTCAGGAAATTGGATGGCTGCTATGCAATCTGAATATGATGCTATAATGAAGAATGGTACATGGTCTTTATGTGACTTGCCTCCTGGCAAGAAGGCCATTGGCACTAAGTGGGTATACAAGCTGAAGCCTAAACCTGATGGTACAGTTGACAGGTATAAGGCTAGGCTTGTTGCAAAGGGTTATGCACAGGAAAGAGGCATTAATTTTGATCAGACCTTTGCACCTACATGTCGTATGACTACTGTTCGGAGCATTTGTGCACTTGCAGCCCATCATGGTTGGAATGTACATCAGTTGGGCATTAAAATAGCATTTCTGAATGGTGACTTGCATGGAGAAGTGTATGTTTTTCAGCCCCGTGGCTTTGTGCAGAAAGGGCATGAAAACCAGGTGTGCAGGTTAAAGAAGGGATTATATGGTTTAAAGCAAGCACCACATGCTTGGTATGAGAAGATACATGCCTATTTGATTGCACATGGTTTTGAGAACAGTCCAATTGAAAGCACCTTATATGTTAAGCGTGCTAATGATGTGCTTCTGATCATTGTTGTCTATGTTGACGACATGCTGCTCACTGGTCCTATTGAGACACATATTGGTGATTTTAAGGCTGATTTGCATGCCTCATTTGAGATGTCTGATTTGGGGCATTTGCATCACTATTTGGGCATTCAGTTTATGCATGTTCATGGTGGAATGGCTTTGTGTCAAACGAAATATATTGACACATTATTGCAGCGTTTTGGCCTTGAAGACTGTAAGCCTATTGCCACTCCTATGGAGACAGGTTTACGATTGAGTCTTCATGATGTTGGAGATGCATTTGATGCTGTTCTCTATCAGCAGGCTGTTGGATGCTTGATTTACTTATGCATTACTCGGCCAGATATTCAGTTTGTTGTCTCACAGATGAGCAGGTTTATGCATTGCCCAGGAGTCAGGCATTGGAAAGCGGTTAAGCGTATCTTTCGCTACTTGAGTGGTACTTGGCTACTTGGGTTGTTTTATCCCAAGGGGGGATCACTCGTGTGTTGGTTGGTTGCTATGACACTCGTGTGTCCACCAGTGGTTTTTGCTTCATGCTTGGTAGCTCATGTATATCTTGGTTGAGCAAGAAGTCGCCTACTGTGGCCACTTCCAGTTGTGAGGCTAAGTATAGGGAAGCTTTCACAGCAACTGTTGAGTGTGTGTGGCTCAGACGCCTTATGGCTGATTTGGGTGTTGGCAAGTCTTCTGCCACCACCATCTTCACTAACAGTGCGAGTGCATTGGTAGTTGCGAGGAACCCTATGTTCCATGCTCATACTAAGCACATTGAGGTGCATTATCACTATGTCAGGGAGAGGTTCTCTACTAGGGAGATCAGCTTGGCGTATGTGCCCACGCAGGAGAACATTGCAGACCTTTTCACGAAGGCTCTGCCTAGGGAGAAGTTTGAAGCTTTCCGCAAAGCTTTGGGCTTACTTCCTTTTGTGGAGTGATTTCCACATAGCTTGGCACTTCCTTATACATGAGTGCCAGCTCCTTGTTCACCGCATCACTCCCAGAGGGGATTTGTTGATGTGTGAGAACACTCTAGGACTGTCGGGGCACTTTTTTCCCTCTTTAGGAGGTTTTTTTCCCCTGGCTTGTATATACGCCTATTGCCCTAATGGGCTACTTATCTTTCTACATTCTCTAGTAATACATTCAGTATTGTGTGTTTGTGCTCCAAGCTTCTTCTTCTTCCTTGTGCTGTTCGCGTGCTTCCGCAGACGTCTATCTCCAACAAGTTTTTCCCCTTCTTCAAACACCACATTGCACGGTAACAATTGTTTGCAGGCTCAAAGCTAATATCATGGTCATCAATTGTCATCTACAGAGGCAGAATATAGAGGCTTAGCAAATGCAACACAAGAGGCCATGTGGCTCAAACTACTCTACATAGATTTGGGGCTGCATACTTAAACTCCAGTGATTTTTGGAGACAACACTAGTTCACTTCATTTGGCTACTAATCTTGTATATCATGCAAGGACTAAGCACATTGAAGTGCACTATCATTATGTAAGGGATAAATTACTTAGCAAAGACATCCAATTGTCCTATGTATCAACTCATTTGCAATGTGGAGATATGCTTACAAAGTCTTTGGATGGAACTAAGATGAACAGGTTCAAGGCAGGAAATCAAGGAGGAATGAAGACCAAGCATGTTAGGCTTGAGGGAGAGCTGTTGGTGCAAAAGAATCCAAGCCTACAAACTTGGATAACTAGCATATATCTCATGGAGTCACATATGATCACTCCGGGCCTTGTAAAAGTCAACTACCTTTTATCTTTGTAAAAGTTCCTATGTTTAGTGCACCACTCTCACATGGAGTTAGGAGGCATAAAATCTTGCATTTCTTTGTAGATGATTGATGAGAGAATAAATACTATAGTTTAGGACTCACTTTATTGTGACAATTTGAATTTGAACTCAGAGCTTAGCTCCAACTTCAACTATAAAAGAGGATCAAAAAGTTTGTAAGATGAGCCAAATTAGAGACATCATTTGAGAGGGACTTATGCGATTGGCGAGCTCATTCTATAGCTCCATCACCCCCCTCACATTGTGCAATTGAACATTGTCAATTTCATTGTATTTTTATGTCATCTAATACATATACATTGATTAGTTTTCTACTTCACTTCTCTGCTATGATCATCTCAGAGCTTATTTTGAGTGCATGGTTGATCATTTGATGTGATTTAAAGCACTATAGATTTCATATACCATCTAGCTCATAGCTATAAAGTTTCATTATCATTGGCTTTCTCAACTGTGAGATATACACATATCTTTACTCTCTGGTCTGTACTTTGAAGCACCCCGAAAATGTCAGGCAAGTACTCTAACTTGCTAAACTTCATTCTCAGTGTGTAGTCCATTTTCTTATTGAAATAACTCATGATTGGTAGCTATATAAGTTAATTAGATACCACCAAAAGGAATTTGGCTAATTGCTAGCAGGTTATGAGCATTGTTCATTCTAATGAACATATAAAGACTAAAATAGCAAGTCTATGAGCTTGGTTCAACTTTCTACTCATCTATTTTGATCCATTGGTTAGAGGATCATGTTCCAAAGCACATAAGGGATTATTTGTGGTCATTAGGAAGCTAAAGGGGCCTAATACACTCTCCACTATTTGTTCTTGGCTGGTGTGAAGCAGGGTTTTGCAGCACCACTTCATCTCTGGAGTCTATCCACCATCTCTTCTACAAAGATTGGCTCAAAATTATCAATACCTAGTGCCACCTAAAGGAGAGGCCACTACTGCACATATGATGGACACCTTTCAGTTTTGGGACAAGAGACTAAGAAATGTATCGGATGTTGCTTGTCACATTTGTTGAAGATATTTGGTATGATTACACATAGTCTTCCAAGTGTACAAGAAAGTCAGAAGACCACATGTGAATGCACTAGGCTTTGAGTATGGAAATTCGGACCTGATTTATGATGTCAACATGATGCCTATTCATCAAAAGTTATATGCTTGACATTGTAGTATAATGTATTTACCTACATGTTACAAATAGACATTCCAAGATGCATTCACAATAGGTTTTCAAGAATATCAATCGAAATTCATTATCTCAAATCCCACTAACTTGTTACATATTTTTTCATGTGAAAAAATACAATAATTAAAACATTATGGGCTCCTGCATGCATAATCTCCTAAACCTATTAACTCCTGAAAATTAGAAACAAACCTTTCCAAGGCATAAGAGTCAATGAACACACCACCACCCTATAGTTCCTCAAAAATTACATCAATGCCACTCAAAGACAAGAGTTCACTAGGGATGACAGAGATGAGAGGACGGGGAGTGCTAGCAAAAATTGGGCACAAGCATGTGTAGATACGAGCAAGCACAAAAAAAGTTGGAGTTCCTAAGAAGAAGTCCCTATTGATTTTGTCAAACTTTTTACCACACATAACACTGATTTGTATCACTACTCGCTTGCATAAAAACCCATTCTTGTAAGCTCTACTCCATTTTCTCCATGCCAAGGATCCTCACATTTGCTACATTTAGGTAGAACCTACATAAATTGTGTTTTTTTTAAGCCTATTTAGATGCTTAAATGACCTTAGGAACCTAATTTTTAAGCTCTACCTAATTTTCTACATGCCAAGGATCCTTGCATTTGCTACATTTACGTAGAACCTACATAAATTGTTTTTTTTTTTGGAGCCTATTTAGATGCTTAAATGACCTTAGGAACCTAATTTTTAAGCTAAGGATCCTTGCACTTGTTGCATTTAGGTAGAACCTATATACAAAATTTTATTTTTCTTTTCTGGATCCTATTTGGACGGTTAAATGAGCTTAGAAACCTAATTTTTAACTATGTCATACATTACATATGAAACCGGTCAAAAGTACTTCAAAGACTATGAATAAAGCATGTAGGCTAGTGTGTGTTTGTGTTTGCTTGCATCTTTTTGTTTGTGTCGCATGCACATTTGTGTCCATTACTTTCTCACGATTGTCATATCATCTTCATATCTTTAGGGTTTATAACTGAAGGTAGGATCATCTTTGATGGTTTCACTCACCATTGGTCTACATTAGGACTCAAACACGTGCTTATTAAGGATGATAGATTCTAGAGAGGGATGAGTTGTTGGAAATAAAGTGAATAAAATTAAAGTAGAAGGGACAACATTAACATTTTCCTATGGAATGCATGGAATCTCCCTTAGAATATAATGCAAGAAGTAAGAACCATTAGAGGAAGGAGTCAAAGGCTCTAGAGGCATCATTCATACCAAATGTGCCTATTCTTGAAGAGCTTTCAAGTCATTTACTATGATTAAGAATTCCATGTTTGTAAAAAGCTCCACATTTGTAAAGGCCAAAATCAGCCTCTTTAGCCTCTCCTCCATAAGATATTTCTGGATTTTTAAAAGCTTCAATCAGACCTCAAATAATCAAGAGCCCATATCTACCTTATAGGAGCTTGTTTGCATGCAATGTGTGCTTATTGTTCTCTATTTCACATGTGTTTGTTATTCTTCTTCATCTCTTGTGCTCTTTTGTACATCTTGGCTTCATGGGGACCTCACTTCATATGTTTGATTGGTTCCAGTACTTGGATTGATGATTCCAGTGTGATCCACATATCTTGATGTTGGTAAATTATTGCGAGGCATCATGGCCTACAATAGTATTCATCATTGATTGTTTTCATAATTTGTACAAAACTAGTGTTGGAGTTAGACGTTTGCGGAAGCACGCGAACAGCACAAAGAAGAAGAAGAAGCTTGGAGCACAACACACAATACTGACTGTATTACTAGAGAATGTACAAAGATAAGTAGCCCATTAGGGCAATAGGCGTATATACAAGCCAGGGGAAAAAAACCTCCTAAAGAGGGAAAAAAGTGTCTCGACGGTCCTAGTGTATTCACACACATCACTACTAAAATATATCAACAAATCCCCCCTAGGAGTGATGCGGTGAACAAGGAGCTGGCACTCATGTATAAGGAAGTGCCAAGCTATGTGGAAATCACTCCACAAAAGGAAGTAAGCCCAAAGCTTTGCGGAAAGCTTCAAACTTCTCCCTAGGCAGACACTTCGTGAAAAGGTCTGCAATGTTCTCCTGTGTGGGCACATATGCCAAGCTGATCTCCCCAGCAGAGAACCTCTCCCTGACATAGTGGCAATGCACCTTAATGTGCTTAGTGCGAGCATGGAACATAGGGTTCCTCGCAACTACCAATGTGCTCTGACTGTCAGTGAAGATGGTGGTGGCAGAAGACTAGCCAACACCCAAATCAGCCATAAGGCATCTGAGCCACACACACTCAATAGTCGCTGTGAAAGTTGCCCTATGCTCAGCCTCACAACTCGAAGTGGCCACAGTAGGCTGCTTCTTGCTCAACCAAGATATACATGAGCTACCAAGCATGAAGCAAAAAACACTGGTGGACACACGAGTGTCATAGGAACTAGCCCAATCAGAGCCAAAAAAAGCATGCAAATTTGGCGGTAGTGATCCCCCCTTGGGATAAAACAACCCAAGTAACCGAGTACCACTCAAGTAGCGAAAGATGCACTTAACCGCCTTCCAATGCGTGACTCCTGGGCAATGCATAAACCTACTCATCTGTGAGACAGCAAACTGAATATCTGGCCGAGTAATGCATAAGTAAATCAAGCATTTAATAGCCTGCTGATAGAGAACAACATCAAATGCATCTCCAGCATCATGAAGACTCAATCGTAAACCTATCTCCATAGGAGTGGCAATAGGCTTACAGTCTTCAAGGCCAAAACGTTGCAATAATGTGTCAATATATTTCATTTGACACAAAGCCATTCCACCATCAACTTGCATAAATTGAATGCCCAAATAGTGATGCAAATGCCCCAAATCAGACATCTCAAATGAGGCATGCAAATCAGCCTTGAAATCAGCAATATGCTTCTCAATAGGACCAGTGAGCAGCATGTCATCAACATAGACAACAATGATCAGAAGCACATCATGAGCACGCTTAACATATAAGGTGCTTTCAGTTGGACTGTTCACAAAACCATGTGCAACCAGATAGGCATGTATCTTCTCATACCAAGCACGTGGTGCTTGCTTTAAACCATATAATGCCTTCTTTAACCTGCACACATGGTTTTCATGCACTTTCTGCACAAAGGCTCGAGGTTGAAAAACATACACTTCTTCATGCAAGTCACCATTCAGAAATGTTGTTTTAATGTCCAACTGATGTATGTTTCAACCATGATGGGCTGCAAGTGCACAAATGCTCCGAACAGTAGTCATGCGGCATGTAGGATCAAAGGTCTCATCAAAATCAATGCCTCTTTCCTGCGCATAACCCTTTGCAACAAGCCTAGCCTTATACCTGTCAACTGTACCATCAGGTTTACGCTTCAGCTTGTATACCCACTTAGTGCCAATGGCCTTCTTTCCAAGAGGCAAGTCACATAAAGACCATGTACCATTCTTCATTATAGCATCATATTCAGATTGCATGGCAGCCATCCAATTTTTTAAATTCTGTGCTTCATCAAAAGAAACAGGCTCATTCTCATCACAGAGACTAGACGCAGCCATAGCATAGCAATCTGATGCAAAGGAGGCACTATGAGAGCCTGAACGAGTATGATATGACAAAGGTGCATCTAATTTGTTGTCACGCAAAGTCTGCACCAACCATTTTGGCATAGTTTTTGCCTGCTCAATATCAGCTCTCTCATCAACAAGTGCATCATGTAAATCTGCATCAGAAATAGAATGATCTGCATCATCATATGAAACCTGCAAAGGTTGAGAAGTTGCCTCATTCGGACCAACACTAGACTGTCCACCTGTAAAAAGAGGCATCAAGGTATCATACATGTCTTTGGAGCTAACAGATGTCTCCTTAGTACATGAAAGCAATGGCTGAATAGCATCTTCCACAAAGACAACATCACGGCTAACCAGAATGCGTTTAGTCTGTGGATGATACAGACGATAGCCTTTACTTTCAGAACTGTACCCAACAAAAATACATTTTACTGCCTTATCATCCAATTTTCTACGATGTTGTTCAGGCACTAATGCATATGCCAAACAACCAAAAACACACAGATGAGCAACAGATGGATTGCAGTCATGCCAAACCTCATATGGAGTGATAGACTGCAGCGCTTTAGTGGGACACTTGTTAAGTACATATGCTGCACACATGACAGCCTCAAGCCAGAAACTATGTGGTAAAGCCTGACTCTTGACCATACACCTCGCCATCTCCATGAGTGACCTGTTCTTCCGTTCAGCAACTCCATTCTGTTGAGGTGTATACGGCACTGTACACTGCTGTTTTATCCCACGTTCAGCCAGAAATGCATTAAAATCAGAAGACATATATTCCCCCCCTCGATCAGAACGGAGGGTGCCCATTTTACATGCTGATAGATTTTCAGCCAAAACCAAAAATTGTTTAAAGCACATGAACACTTCGGACTTTGCTTTGAGTGGATATACCCATGCATGCCTGGAAAAATCATCAATGAAAGTCACAAAGTAAAGGTAATTCCCAAAAGAGGGTGTCTGCATAGGACCACAGACATCACTATGTACAAGCTGCAATTTTTGCGTAGCCCAAACTGAACCATCTTTTGGAAAGGAGGAACGCTGCATTTTGCCCAAAATATAGCCTTCACATACATGTTTTCTAGGTGCCTCAAGCTTGGGCAAAGAAGACACCATATCAAATTTCAGCAGGCGTAGCAAACTAGCAAAATTCAGATGACCAAAGCGTGCATGCCAAAGCTTTGCATCTGACATAGCCTGAGAATCATGAACTACACATGCCGAATCATTGACAGATCTTTCATAGTCTATGAGCTTATACAGCCCACGACATAAAATGCCAGAAGCAATAATAACATCGCCATTTGATAGATCATGAATTGTACATCTGTCATCAACAAATTTCACAACCAAGCCAATCTTGGCTAATGTAGAAATTGATAATAGATTCTTCTTGATCCCTGGCACAAATAAAGCATCTGACAAGGTGAAAGAACTACCATTAACAGTAGTCAGAATGATCTTACCAACTCCCACAACAGGATAAGAGGAGTTGTTGGTGCATGTGACAATATTCCCTGTAGGGGCAGACTCGAGTGAAGAGAAGAAACTGTGCTGCGAGGTAATATGTTTGGTCGCCCCACTGTCAAAGTACCAAACATCTGAGTCTAGTGCAGACATGCACTGCTCATGAGAAGATGGGTCAAAACTACAAACAATAGTAAACGCCCATTCTTCTTCCTGCACAAGATTAGCAGACTCTCTTTTTGGTGTAGAGGGTTCTGCAACAACCATTCCAGCCTCCTTTTTCTTTGCCTCTTTTGCAGCTAGTTTTGGACAGTTCTTTATGATCTGATCATTCCCTTTACAGTACTTGCAAAACAATTTCTGCTTTTCTGATTTCTTCTCATCTCTATCCTGATTCTTCGAATGCGTAGCATTTGCAGATTTCTGCTTACTAGTAGAAGAGCTCCATTTTCCTTTGCCCTTTTGACTAGCCAGGAAAGCTTGATCTGCAACACGCATAATGGACCTGTTTTGCCTGGACTGATCTTTCTGCAACAGAATAGAGACTAACTCCTCAAATGATAAGGCATTCGGATTGCCTTTCATCATCAACCGAAGAGTAGAAACAAAACTCTGATATGAATCAGGAAGACCATTCAGAACAGTCTGCACAAGTGAGCTATCTGGTATAACCTCATCAGCAGAAATCAATTGTTCCTTCAAATCTTTGATCTTCGTTAGGAAACTGTCCATAGAATCACCTTCATTCATGTGCTCACTCTCCAACTGTTTACAGAGTTAAGCAACACGAGCCTCATTCCTAGCTTGGTACAATGTGGTAAGTGTATCCCAAGCATCCCTAGCTGTTCTGCAAGAGCGAATATGAGGAATAATGGCACGTTTGACAGACAAAGCTATCAATGCATGTGCTTGGGCATCTCTGCCATCCCAACGAATCTGCTATGTAGTAGGTGCAACAGAAACAGCAGCACGAACAGGAATCTGCACAATATCATCTTCGACACCATCTTCATCAGCTCCAGCACCTGTATTTGTAGTACCTGTCGTTACAGGTGTAACAGGACGTCTTTCAACACCCTGTGCAATGTTCCACAATCCTTTTGCAACCAAAACATATCACATCATATAAGCCCATAATGGGTAGTTGGTACCATCCAACTTATCCTCAACAACCAACATACAGAATACATCATTGCTTTCAGCCATGGCCGGTGACTAAAATACCTTGATGCAGAAAGACTGTATCTCAAAAAGTTGAACAGAACTACCCAGACGAGTTCTGCTAGACCTGTAGCAGACTTCGAGATGCTTAAACTGGCGAACAGAAACTGGTATATACCTTTGGCACAAAAAGACGAAATAGCCTACAGAAGCGCTACGATAGTGCGTTTGGAGGCCAAAACGAGCTCAGATCGCGATTTCGGCAACACAAAGCAAAGCAGTTTTGATCTCGGAAACACGCTGAGTATGGTCACCAAAATTCGTGCGATTCTGAGACTGCAAACGGAGGAGTGTCGATGGGACCCTAGATGAAGCAACGACCTGCTCTGATACCAATTGTTGGAGTTAGACGTCTGCGGAAGCACGCGAACAACACAAGGAAAAAGAAGAAGCTTGGAGCACAACACACAATACTGATTGTATTACTAGAGAATGTACAAAGATAAGTAGCCCATTAGGGCAATAGACGTATATACAAGCCGGGGGAAAAACCCCTCCTAAAGAGGGAAAAAAGTGCTCCGGCGGTCCTAGTGTGTTCACACACATCACTACCAAAATATATCAACAACTAGATCTTCCTTCATTGCTTTAAGGAAAAAAATCCTAAAAATAGAAAGCTTTTTTGGTACATTTTTAGAAATAGGAAGTCAACAACATCCTTTTCTTTTTCTTTTTTATAAAGCATCTTCATGAGAAATTCTTGCATGGTTTGGGCCATTGATCTTGCCTACCTCAAAGATATATCTAACTATAAAAAGTTAAATCCATGATTATTTTCATAACCCCTTGTGTACACCATACAAATATTATTTCCAAACTTCAAGAGCATGTACCATCACCCATAGATCGCATTTGAAATTAGCCAATTGCATTGCACTCTTCAAAGCTTCTTAGTTCAAAAGATATTATCCTAATCTTAGCTATGAACAACCACTATGAAAATGCCACAATAATTATTGGAGCACTTGAAATAGCTTATTTCTTTCCTTCAAATGTTTTTTTTTTTGTTTTGCTTCCATACAATAGGCACCTTATCCTAAAGGATATTTTCTATAGGCATTGTTGTGAATGAACATGAAGCTCTGAACTTTAGTAAAAACCTAAAAGTCCAAAAGATGGTGATAATTGTCCCTTATCTTCAAAGCTAAGTTAACCTAAGATGCCTAAGGCCTTTCGAGGATTATTTCTTATCCCATCCAGGTGACATAATATGGCATACATAATCTATTTTTGTAAAGAATATCTCTATTTTTGTAAACAATAACTCAATTCTTTGTAACTCTGTATTTGCAAAAGTTGAGTATATTTTTATAAAGAATAGCTCTATGTTCTCAAAATAATCTCATGTTTATGGAAATAAATATGTACTAATAAATCTAAAAAATCAATAATAAATTTTCAAATATATACGTTTGTAAAATAAAAACGTATAAATATATAACCATAATGCCAGAAATAGGTTTTGAAAGTTGTTTTATAAACGTATTTTTCCCTTACCCTATTTTTATGGTAACTTTTTTCCCTTACACAATCTAGAAGCTAAAGACATATGATATCAATGCTTTCTAATAATCAAAAAGTTCGTCCTAAAAGAACCACCTAAAAGACTTTATTCTCTTTTTGTAAAATCATGTAAGATGATTTCCAAGCCTTTGAACTATCTCAATGTGTGATTCTCAATTTTTCTAAGTTAATTGCTTGTACTTTGCTTCTTTTTTAATTAAGTTCATTTATTTTCAAAAGAAACAGATGTTAATTAATGTCTAAATAAATTATGGAACTTTGATCCAACTTTATCTATAAGTGTTTGAACATATAAAAGAGAGCTTCAAATATCAAAGACCTTTCTCTCCATCAATCAACACTGTTGATATATTTAGGTAGTGATGTGTGTGAACACTCTAGGACCGTCGGGGCACTTTTTTCCCTCTTTAGGAGGTTTTTTTCCCCCGGCTTGTATATACGCCTATTGCCCTAATGGGCTACTCATCTTTGTACATTCTCTAGTAATACATTCAGTATTGTGTGTTTGTGCTCCAAGCTTCTTCTTCTTCCTTGTGCTGTTCGCGTGCTTCCGCAGACGTCTATCTCCAACAATTGGTATCAGAGCAGGTCGTCGCTTCTTCTAGGGCGCCGTCGACACTCCTCCGTTTGCAGTCTCAGATTCGCACGAAATTTGGTGAGCATACTCAGGGTGTTTTCGAGATCAAAACAGCTTTGCTGTGTGGTGCAGAAATCGCGATCTTAGCTCGTTTCGGCCTTCGAACGCACTATCGTAGCGCTTGTGCAGGCTATTTCGTCCTTTTGTGCCAAAGGTATATACCAGTTTCTGTTCGCCAGTTTAAGCGTCTCGAAGTTTGCTACAGGTCTAGCAGAACTCGTCTGGGCAGTTCCGTTCAACTTTTTGAGATACAGTCAATTTTCTGCATCAAGGTATTTTAGTCACCGGCCATGGCTGAAAGCAGTGATGTATTCCGTATGTTGGCTGTTGAGGATAAGTTGGATGGTACCAACTACCCATTATGGGCTTATATGATGCAACATGTACTGGTTGCAAAAGAACTATGGAACATTGTGCAGGGTGTTGAAAGACGTCCTGTTACACCTGCGACTATAGGTACTACAAATATAGGTGCTAGAGCTGCTGGAGTTGATGAAGATGGTGTCGAAGATGATATTCCACAGATTCCTGTTCGTGCTATTGTTTCTGTTGCACCTACTGCAGAGCAGATTCGTTGGGATGGCAGAGATGCCCAGGCACATGCATTGATAGCTTTGTCTGTCAAACGTGTCATTATTCCTCACATTCGCTCTTGCAGAACAGCAAAGGATGCTTGGGATACACTTATCACTTTGTACCAGGCTAGGAATGAGGCTCGTGTTGCTTACCTCCAAAAACAGTTGGAGAGTGAGCACATGAATGAAGGTGATTCTATGGACAGTTTTCTTACAAAGATCAAAGACCTGAAGGAACAATTGATTTCTGCTGATGAGGTTATACCAGATAGCTCACTTGTGCAGACCGTTCTGAATGGTCTTCTTGATTCATATCAGAGTTTTGCCTCTACTCTTCAGTTGATGATATAAGGCAATCCGAATGCCTTGTCATTTGAGGAATTAGTCTCTGTTCTGTTGCAGGAAGATCAGTCCAGGCAGAACAGGTCCATTATGTGTGTTGCAGATCAAGCTTTCCTGGCTAGTCAAAAGGGCAAAGGAAAATGGAGCTCTTCTACTAGTAAGCAGAAATCTGCATATGCTGCACAATCGAAGAACCAGGATAAAGATGAGAAGAAATCAGAAAAGCAGAAATTGTTCTGCAAGTACTGTAAAGGAAATGAACATATTATAAAGAACTGTCCAAAACTGGCTGCTAAAGAGGCAAAGAAGGAAGAGGCTGGAATGGTTGTTGCAGAGGCCTCTACACCAAAAACAGAGTCAGCAAATCTTGTGTAGGAAGAAGAATGGGTGTTTACTACTGTCTGCAGTTTTGACCTATCTTCTCATGATCAGTGCATGTCTGCAGTAGACTAAGATGTTTGGTACTTTGACAGTGGGGCGACCAAACATATTACCTCGCAGCACAGTTTCTTCTCTTCACTCGAGCCTGCCCCTACAGGGAATACTGTCACATGCGCCAATAACTCCTCTTATCCTGTTATGGGAGTTGGTAAGATCATTCTGACTACTGCTGATGGTAGTTCTTTCACTTTGTCAGATGCTTTATTTATGCGAGGGATCAAAAAGAACCTGTTATCAGTTTCTGCATTAGTCAAGACTGGCTTGGTTGTGAAATTCGTTGATGACAAGTGTAGAGTCCATGATCTCTCAAATGATGATGTGATTATTGCTTCTGGCATCTTATGTCGTTGGCTGTATAAGCTCATAGACTATGAAAGATCTGTGAATGATTCGGCATGTGCAGTTCAGGATTCTCAGGCTATTTCAGATGCAAAGCTTTGGCATGCACGCTTTGGTCATCTGAATTTTGCTAGTTTGCTACGCCTGCAGAAATCTGAAATGGTTTCCTCTTTGCCCAAACTTAAGGCTCCTGGAAAACATGTTTGTGAAGGCTGTATTTTGGGCAAAATGCAGCATTCTTCCTTTCCAAAAGATGGTTCAGTTCGGGCTACGCAAAAAATTGCAGCTTGTACATAGTGATGTCTGTGGTCCTATGCAGACACCCTCTTTTGGAAATTACCTTTACTTCGTGACTTTCATTGATGATTTTTCCAGGCATGCATGGGTATATCCACTCAAAGCAAAGTCCGAAGTGTTCATGTGCTTCAAACAGTTTTTGGTTTTGGCTGAAAATCTGTCAGCATGTAGAATGGGCACCCTCCGTTCTGATCGATGGGGGGAATATAGTCCTTCAGATTCTAATGCATTTCTGGCTGAGCGTGGGATAAAACACCAATGTACAGTGTCGTATACACCTCAACAGAATGGAGTTGCTGAACGAAAGAACAGGTCACTCATGGAAATGGCGAGGTGCATGGTCAAAAGTCAGGCTTTACCACATAGTTTCTGGCTTGAAGCTGTCATGTGTGCAACATATGTACTGAACAGGTGTCCCACTAAAGCATTTCAGTCTATCACTCCATATGAGGCTTGGCATGACCGCAAGCCATTTGTTGCTCATCTACGTGTTTTTGGTTGTTTGGCATATGCATTAGTGCCTGAACAACATCGCAGAAAATTGGATGATAAGGCAGTAAAATGTATTTTTGTTGGGTACAGTTCTGAGAGTAAAGGCTATCGTCTGTATCATCCACAGACTAAATGCATTCTGGTTAGCCGTGATGTTGTCTTTGTGGAAGATGTTATTCAACCATTGCTTTCATGTGCTAAGGAGACATATGTTAGCTCCAAAGACATGTATGATACTTTGATGCCTCTTTTTACAGGTGGACAGGCTAGTGCTGGTCCTAATGAGGCAACTTCTTAGCCTTTGCAGGTTTCATATGATGATGCAGATCATTCCATTTCTGATGCAGATTTACATGATGCACTTGTTGATGAGAGAGCTGATATTGAGCAGGCAAAAACTATGCCAAAATGGCTGGTGCAGACTTTGCGTGATAGCAAATTAGATGCACCTTTGTCATATCGTACTCGTTCAGGCTCTCATAGTGCCTCCTTTGCATCAGATTGCTATGCTATGGCTGCATCTAGTCTCTGTGATGAGAATGAGCCTATTTCTTTTGATGAAGCATAAAATTCAAAAAATTGGATGGCTGCTATGCAATCTGAATATGATCCTATAATGAAGAATGGTACATGGTCTTTATGTGACTTGCCTCCTGGCAAGAAGGCCATTGGCACTAAGTGGGTATACAAGCTGAAGCGTAAACCTGATGGTACAGTTGACAGGTATAAGGCTAGGCTTGTTGCAAAGGGTTATGCACAGGAAAGAGGCATTGATTTTGATGAGACCTTTGCACCTACATGCCGTATGACTATTGTTCGGAGCATTTGTGCACTTGCAGCCCATCATGGTTGGAATGTACATCAGTTGGACATTAAAACAGCATTTCTAAATGGTGACTTGCATGAAGAAGTGTATGTTTTTCAGCCCCGTGGCTTTGTGCAGAAAGGGCATGAAAACCAGGTTTGCAGGTTAAAGAAGGCATTATATGGTTTAAAGCAAGCACCACCTTCTTGGTGTGAGAAGATACATGCCTATCTGATTGCACATGGTTTTGAGAACAGTCCAACTGAAAGCACCTTATATGTTAAACATGCTAATGATGTGCTTCTGATCATTGTTGTCTATGTTGATGACATGCTGCTCACTGGTCCTATTGAGACACATATTGCTGATTTTAAGGCTGATTTGCATGCCTTATTTGAGATGTCTGATTTGGGGCATTTGCGTCACTATTTGGGCATTCAGTTTATGCACGTTGATGGTGGAATGGCTTTGTATCAAACGAAATATATTGACACATTATTGCAACGTTTTGGCCTTGAAGACTGTAAGCCTATTGCCACTCCTATGGAGACAGGTTTACGATTGAGTCTTCATGATGCTGGAGATGCATTTGATGCTGTTCTCTATCAGCAGGCTGTTGGATGCTTGATTTACTTATGCATTACTCGGCCAGATATTCAGTTTGCTGTCTCACAGATGAGCAGGTTTATGCATTGCCCAGGAGTCACGCATTGGAAAGCAGTTAAGCGCATCTTTCGCTACTTGAGTGGTACTAGGCTACTTGGGTTGTTTTATCCCAAGGGGGGATCACTACCGCCAGATTTGCATGCTTTTTCTGACTCAGATTGGGCTGGTTGCTATGACAATCGTGTGTCCACCAGTGGTTTTTGCTTCATGCTTGGTACCTCATGTATAGCTTGGTTGAGCAAGAAGCAGCCTACTGTGGCCACTTCCAGTTGTGAGGCTGAGTATAGGGCAGCTTTCACAGCGACTGTTGAGTGTGTGTGGCTCAGACGCCTTTTGGCTGATTTGGGTGTTGGCCAGTCTTCTGCCACCACCATCTTCACTAACAGTCATAGCGCATTGGCAGTTGTGAGGAACCCTGTGTTCCATGCTCGCACTAAGCACATTCAGGTGCATTATCACTATGTCAAGGAGAGGTTCTCTGCTGGGGAGATCAGCTTGGCATATGTGCCCACACAGGAGAACATTGCAGACCTTTTCACAAAGGCTCTGCCTAGGGAGAAGTTTGAAGCTTTCCGCAAAGCTTTGGGCTTACTTCCTTTTGTGGAGTGATTTCCACATAGCTTGGCACTTCCTTATACATGAGTGCTAGCTCCTTGTTCACCGCATCACTCCCAGGGGGGATTTGTTGATATATTTAGGTAGTGATGTGTGTGAACACTCTAGGACCGCCGGGGCACTTTTTTCCCTCTTTAGGAGGTTTTTTTCCCCCGGCTTGTATATACGCCTATTGCCCTAATGGGCTACTTATCTTTGTACATTCTCTAGTAATACATTCAATATTGTGTGTTTGTGCTCCAAGCTTCTTCTTCTTCCTTGTGATGTTCGCGTGCTTCCGCAGATGTCTATCTCCAACAAACACCCAATGTCCTTTGTGCTCGAATTTCCTTTGTTAAAATGTTTTTTCTCCTAGGATGTTGTTGGTTACTTAAAACTATAGTGAAATGGGAAATTCATGCATGTTGGAGTTTGGTCAATAGGGATAGAGACAACATGAGGAAGAAGAAGAAGCTTAGGATCACAACACACAATGTACTAGTGATTGTGGAATATAGAAAGAAAAGTGGACCATTATGATTATGATTGGTAATAAAAGTTGAGGCAAGAGTCATCATAAATAGGTAAAAATGTGGCTTGATAGTCGTAAGTGTGCACAAAAATTATTGGAAGTGATGCAATGAACAAGGAATTGACACTCATGTATAAGAAAGCTCCAACCAATATGGACTAAGATCAATCCAAAAAAGGTAGTAATCATTTCATAAAGTGATTGGATAAACTCAAGAAGCATCAAGCTTGGTTTATGCTTTAATCCTGAGTTAAATGATGAAGCATAAGATAACCTAAAGTATGGGCAGTACAATTACTTTATCGCATTGCTATCAAAGCGATGCTTATGACCTTTATCTCTCTCAAACCCACAATTATATATATATATATATATATATATATATATATATATATATATATATATATATATATATATATATATATATATATATATATATATATATATATATATATATATATATATATATATATATATATATATCCTCCCATCTGATGCAAGCTTGAGAAGCACTCTTGAGGAGGTTAGCATCTACGAAATGTCTCTTTGCACATGCACATAACATGGTATATGTAACTAAGGAGAACCCCCCTCGAAGGTCTATCTTCTCTTCTTTCTCAAGAACATAGTCATGGGGCTCCCTTCTACATTTTGCCATGGCCTATGGGACCCTTGCATGCTCTATGTAAGGTACAACTTGGAAGTGAGAATTCTTCTTCTTTTCTATTTTTCCTCAATTTTTGAGCCTTGCGAGGCTTCTAGCTAGTATAAAGCCCATGCCTGAGTAGCTAGGGAATCTCTTTGCCTGCTTAAGAGTTCTATAAAGATTTATGATAGTAATAGGTCATCTCATCACCCTTCTCGATGACCAATCACCATATACCCTTAACTCTTCCTATTGATTTTTCTCAAGAATTAGTTCAAACACCTCGTTTTAAAGAGAAGACTAGGAGAGCACCAAAATCCACCTCTCAAGATAAAACCAATTACGAATTGAGGACCTTACAAATCTATTGTCAAGGTCAAACATTAAATTTCCTACTTTCAAGGGTCTAGTGCAGGAGGATGTCAACGACCATATAAGAAGATTTATCTCCTTATGTCGAGGATGACGATTGGAAAATCATGAGGACTCCATGTTGGCCCTCTTTCCATCTACTCTTGATAGAGTTGCAGGCAAGTGGTATAGTCAACATGCACATTGACACTTTTCCATTTGGGAAGCTCTAGAAATTACTTTCTATCAAACATTTCGACTTGGAAATTCATCAGATAGGGCTTTGGAACAACTTGAGAGCTAAATGTTCCAAGAAAATGAATCATTTTATGAACTCTACATGCGTGCAAAAGCTCTTTTTGCTCAGTTGCCACATGCCCATGTGACTTTTGGGTGAAGAAAAGGATTGAAAAGGCCTTGCCAAAGTCCTCTCAACACAAGTTACAAGTCTCTAGGGCTTGATGCCACCTTGGAGGACTTCATGGAAGCCACCTCATGCATATAAGAGGCAAGAGTACATTTTAAAGGTGGTATTCAACCTACTTACACCAATTCCATGGACCTGATTGAGCAACTCAATAGGGAGTTAGAAGCACTAAAAATGTAACACAACCATCATGGAGAGAAGGCTACCTCACCATGCATATGGCACAACAATGACCTATTTGCTAAACTTTGATGGGAAGTGGGCATGGAAGACCAAGTGTCAAGGATGGCCAACGGGGAGAAGCCAACATGTATTGATGATGAGCCTATAGATAGCAAACTTTTTTTGTTGCTTCTCAATTTGATTGGTGTGAAGAGATGGAGCAATTCCTCATTTTAGGAGAATTTTGTCTTGGTATGACGCCATGGAGGAAAAGGAAATTACTATTTAAAGCTAAATCATTTTCACGCATAAAGGACAAGTCGTATAAGTATTGCCCACATGGTACTCGATGCAAATGTGTTTTTCCACAAGCAGTAAGCCTCTTCCTTGAAGTTGCACATAGTGAAGAACATCTCAAAAGAGAGGACTTGGTGCACAAAATTCTTCATAAAGGTTTATGGTTGCCTCATGTCTACAAGGATGCCATAAATATGCCAAAGAATGCGACATTTGACAAAAAAGTGTGCTCTTCATCCAACAAGGCTAAATTTTCATCCCTTGGTGATTTTGATCGGATGCCAACCATTCAAATGATGGAGTCTCAACTTCATTGGGCCCATTAGCCCAACAACTCAACCCATCAATAAGAGGTACATTTTGATGGCCACTTGTTACTCAACCAAGTGCGTAGAGGCTAAGGCCACCTTAGATTAAACTACATCAACTGTGGCCAAATTCATGTATAAACATATTTTTTCATGGTTCAGGTGCCCATTTGAAGTCACTAGTGATATGGGCACTCATTTTGTGAATCAATTGTTGCAGCACATTTTTGACAAGTGCAAATTCTATCACAAGAAGTTGTGTGCCTACTACCCTAGAGCTAATGGATAGGTCGAAAGGTCCAATGAAAATTTGATTATGCTTCTACAAAAATGCTCCATGGATCATCAATGCTCTTGGCCATGAGATTTGATTGGAGCAACATGGGCATACCAAATGAGTAGAAGGGGTACTATAGGTGCATCCCTTTCTTCTTGTGTATGGTAAGGAAACACTTGCGTCTTGAGTCAATCATCAGGAATGAAACGGAGGAAAGGTCCACTCTTGGAATTGACCCTCACATAAGAGGCTAGCAACACTAGAAGGGACTAGGGAGGCAATAATCAAAAGGCTATAGACTAAGCAAGAGGAGCAAAAAAGAGTCCATGATAAGCATCTGAAGACAAAATATGTGAAGGAAGGATCTCTAGTTTTGGTATATCACATCCCACTAGTACTCACTAAATTGGCATCCTAGTGGATTGGACCTTAAAGACTGATGAAGTTATTGCCTCAAGGCACGGTGCAACTTGACGACTCGAGGGGTGAAAAGCTTCCCTTGGTTAACATTTCCAAGGTGAAGCCCTACTTCGATTGAAGCATGGGACATAATAATCTCTCCATTGTATATATTATCAATTCCTTTTTGTATTGTAGTTTATTTCCATTGAAATAAATTATCGTTTCTTTGAAGCAAATAAATGCCACTAGAATAGCTTACACCAGAACGGTGTGAAGGCTTGATGTGGGGGGATGTAGCACTTACACCAGAACGGTGTGAAGGTTTGATGTGGGGGGATGTAGCACTCTAGATATGCTAGAAATAGATGGTTGCCTCTATCTACACTTCCTTCGAATGTTGGACGCCCACTTCCCTTGCACTTTAAAGTGTGGTTGCCTAAGTTTTGATCCAGAGTAGATTGATGATCATCCACTTGAACTCGACCTCACCCAATCACCCTCCATGCTCAACCTCATCCACTCGCCCTCCGACCCACCCACTCACCCTCCAACTCCCCCACTCTCCCTTCACCTCATCCCTCACCCTCCATACCTAATCTCACCCACTCTCCCTCTAAATCATGCACTCACATTCTACCTCATCCACTTGCCTTCATGACTCCAATATAATTGGTTGTCCAATCAGCTCCAAAAGATGCTTCAAGTCTCTCTCATGCAGAAGTATGGTCATCCCAATTCTCGCTTCCACTCTCCCTTATGATTGCAAAATGGGGGTATCTCCAAGTGTGGCACCTCCTCAACTCATGGTCTCCCTTTATTGCTCCACCCATCCTAGATGGTCTCCATTTCCCTTGGGGTCAGGGAACCCTCCAAGGAGGTCACCTTCTCCCTTTAGGCGAGGGTTCCCTCTAAGGAGAAGCACTCAAAAACTAGGTATCCTCAAGTTTTGAAAGCTTCGAGGTGCAATTTTGTAGATGCAAGTAGCCTTTTGAATATTGTAGTCTCTCTTGCATCACTAATGATGGCCATCCCCCCTCCAAAAATTTCCCTACAACACAATTCTTAGTCGCCCTTTTTAGTTGAGAGACCTCTATTTTGGTGGTCCACTCAAACTCCTCTTCAAGTCTCCCTCTTGGGTTGGGTGACTCTTATTTGTCAGTCATCTCCACCCCATGCTCTAAGCCTCTCTAGAGATCCAAGTCATGCAAATGCCCAAGGCCAATTGGTAGGAAGTAAGTTTAAAGGTGGTTACCTTGCCAAGAATGATGGTTCACCTCCTCTACAGATAACCACCTCCTTGTAGGCCGTTCCATGGTGTCCAATCCATATCAAGGGGACTTTCACCCTCCTCGAAGGATTATATATGATCATGAAGAGCCACTCATGTGGCCTACTAGTATCTATGTAAGTTGTTGGGCACTCGATGGAAACTACTTTTATGTGTGTAGAGTGGTGTTAGTACTATGAGGACTACTACCACGTAGGACTATTGTTTCTTTCATTATGTATGTGAAAAGAGCTATTGTGCTCTATAGTAGGACTCTATTCCCCTGAGATCCACTGTATGTCTGTGAGTGGGCTACTCATTCCAGTTGTTGGGAATAGCCCCACTATGTATGCTTAAGTCTTGGAGTAAACTTTGGGCGAATATGTGGTGTATTGTGGAGTCTTTTGTAAACTTTAAGATTGTATTTGATGATGCCTAGAGTTGATCATATTTGCATTATTTTAGAAAGCACGATTGACTGTTCCTTGAGTGATTTATCATTTTATGTAGTACTTGGTCTCTGAGTGTATTGACAGTCATCAAATTCCTGGAGCTTAAATCACTAGTTGGTTGCTAGCTACTTGTGTTGTTGGTAGAAAGGGAGTCTTGCTAGTAAGAGTGACCAAGAAGATAGCCTCAAGGGTGGGCAAGTGGCAATGGGCTAACTGTTTTGTGGCTATTCGGGTTGTGTGTCCTATCATTAGCTCAAGTATATTTTCTATCTTTTTGTGTGATGCAATTTATGCTATTTTGAGTTGTGTTATTCTTGTGAACTTTAAACCCTCTTGAGAAGTTTTGGCATATGTGAATTGTCTCTCTACATAGGCATGTTATAGGGTAGAATTCCCTAAGGAGAACCCCCTTGAGTAGAAGATGTCGTGGGAGGTATATCTTCTCTTCTTTCTCAAGCACGTAGTCCCAAGGCTTTCTTCTACACCATAGTCTCATCATTCTCTTCCATACTCTTCTACATATCTTCATCTTGAAGTAATAAAAATATCATCTTGAAGTAAGGAAACTTTCATCTTAAAGTAATATATAAATGGAAGTGAATTCATAAGAGTGTTAACCATCTCTTCATAAAAAATATTGACCCCAACATTAAGAAGTTAATCTTGAATGTCCTTAGACTTGAAAAGATGAGATTGTAATGAATGACCAACTTTCATGCATGTGTTGGTTAATTGCATCCTTAGGTGAGCTTTCCTAGCAAGATTTTTGCTTTGATAAAGATTCTCCTACTCCAACCAAGCTTAATGAGAGGTTTTGCATGACCGGATTTAAGAAATAATATGATGCTTTACACCCATAGCTATAAGAGAGAGTGCTTGAGTATCTCTAGTGGATTGCTCTTTTGAAGATTGAATTTGCTTTCCTTTGTGTATGGATGATGAGAGTTTTTCTTCTTCTTTCTCTATATGTTGAGCAAAAGTTAGTGCTCGAAGAAGAGCCAACCTCCTCAACTGATCGTCTTGGTCTTAGTAGTTTACCACTGATACTATTTCACAAGTCTTTAGAAACTAATAACTTCGTCATCATGAAACTCCACATAAGATAGTTACACATTCCATCAAATTTGTCTTCTTATTCCAATCTAACTCTATAGTCACTCATCTTGGGAACAACTTATATATGTGCAACAAGGGCTCTAATACCAAATGTTGGAAGTGAGGTAGGCCCAATAATAATTCCCTACTAATTCCGAAGGATATTTTCAACACTTAAAACCTTGAGCACATACACAGCTTGAACCAAATAAGATAGATGAATGATTACAAAAGTAGACACGAGACAAGATAAACGAGTAGCTAAATGGGCTACTCTAAATAAATTCCACTTGATGAAATGATAACCATACAATGTGTGCAATATTCAAGAATTGGATAATAGACTGAAAGTAGATGGATCTAGGTACAAAAAATGTAGAGAAGTGTGCCTAAGAGAAAACGAAAGTGTGCTTGAATATGAAGTATGATAGGACTGTTTGTGAGAAAAACAGCCTATGTGCTGTAATTGGAGTAATAGTCTGCATCCCTAACAGAAAATAAGATTTCTCTCTGATATAAGCAGCCACAAAGCAGCAAGACTAGAAAAAATAATATAATGCTACTCTTGCAAGAAGGTAATTACATCAATAAGCTGATTTAGTACAAAACGTCTCTACACAGTGTTCAAAAAATTACCTCGACCAAGGATGCCCAAAGTAGTCCATATGTTGGACCACTTAAGTCTCCACTCCCACGCTGTTCTACAACCTACGTGTAAGTCATGGCTTCTCGCTTTAAACACTCCTTGGTTAGAGCTCCTCTCTTGGTTGTCCTCTTCTCACTCATCTCCCTAGTTCTTCATAAATCTGTATGTCTCTCTCATATGACAGGTATTTCATGAACACCCCTTTATATAGGCTTCTGGAGCTCCACATATGCTCTCGCACCTATATCTACACACAAGGGGTATGTATGGTGAAACGGGGAGCTTGCACCCAAAATCTCTTGATGAGTTCATGTTGATGGAGCTTACGCCACAAGGGGTACAAGTTTAAGGGACTACATGAGGCAGCTCATCCGGATCCCCTAGGCTCTAGCATAACTTTCTTCATCATCCTTACCCTTTTACTTTGCTCTATCTTATCTCCTGATGCTCTCATGACCAAGTATAGGCTGATTCCTCTGGTTTCTCCACATGACTCACTCTTCACAGGTATACCATTAGCAAGCCGCATCCATCCCTCATCCATTCTCAAGTTGATTTCAGGAGGGTAAACAGCAGCAGGACAAATTCAACCTGCTGGCCGGCTACCCTTCCATATCCTCCTGGTCGACTTTCATAACTGCTGGTTGACTTCTGTACCTGGACTCGTCCCTCCACCTGGTCATCCCCTCCTCCTTCCCTGGACCAGGCCAAGTTCCTCTATTATCCAGTCCAGGTCATCCAGGTTGAGATCTATCAGCAAGTCCAGTCCATCAGGTTGACTTTCATCATCTCACACCTGGATCGACTACCTCTTCCAGCCATCAGGTCAAGCTAAATGTGCCCAGCCCAGCTCAGCCTTTGTCCTTCCCTTGTCAGCTTACTTCAGTCAACTGGCAGGAGTCCCATTCTGCTCAATTCCATTCTGGATCATTGATCCTTATGCATTCCTTCAGGTCAAGCCACATCAATGCCAGCATGCTACAAACAACCACAATTACTTGTCATTCTCCATGAATCTCTAATCGCACTCTCCTTCAAACACTCACTTCCACCCCCACTCTCTTTCACTTATTCTTACATTGCACACTCATTCTTCCTCTCAAACACTTAGTTTTTTGAGGCTTTAGTTCAATGTGAAAGTTCTCCCCATCAAAGAGGCCCTCATTGCTTCTTTATTTTTGAACTTCAGCATTTAAAAATCATTCAACTCATGCAATTTAGGATAGAGACCAGATTTCCAGTTCAAGGTGATGTCCCCCTCACCTTATGGAAAATTGACAATCCTCTATGTAAACTAAATCAGCCCTGTATTTTTCACCATCTATTCCAAAAATCATCTCTACCTGAAGAGTGAAATCCTTCTAAATTGAAAATGATCCCCTGTCTTTCCCACCTCCACAAGGATTATCCTTGCACAAGCTCAACAATACACTTCTCCCAATGAAGCTAATTTGCACCACCTACTCAATGCACGAAGTCACTCACTAAATCTACACGTTGATGGATATCAAAGTGAAGTGTGGCGATGAGACAAGTCACTCAATACTCAGTCTTGCTCTTGTTTACGTTACTTGCACTCTGAAGACACTGCATGACTGTGGAATTATTGCCACTCATTCACCTCCATAAAGCACAAGGAAGATAATCTCAAAAAGTGATCCTTCTTAAAATGGTGGTAGGTAAAAGGAGCTTAAATGAGAATCTTTCTATCCTTCTACTTGTATACCCTCAGAAAATATTGTCACTGCGCAGGTCTTGGATTAGACAATCTTAGGGACTTCCAAGTGGCAAGAAAGCATTAACAATTGTCCATGCAGCAAAGATCCTCAAAGCCAAGTGATCCTCAAGCTTCTACCAATCCCCACAAGACAATCATCAACTAGAAAAGCTTTTTCTGTGAGAGAGAGAGAGAGAGAGAGAGAGAGAGAGAGAGAGGGAGAGAGAGAAAGAGAGAGCTCCAAAGGGATGAACATGTGTAGCCCTTGACTATCCAAAACAAGGGGGCTTTCATATTTTTTTCTTTTCTCATTTTTCCATGGTATAGGAGCATTCATAATGTGTGAGAATCTGCACATGCACGTATATGTTTGTATTGAGCAACATGATGACTCAATCAAAGCACTACTACTGCTCCCACCACCACTACTGTTATTTCTATTATTACTGTTACCACTACTACTGCTATTACTATCATTAGTATCATTATAATTATTAGAAATGTGTACTTAGTGAATGTCGTCTGCATGATAACTTAATGAGATATACTCCTCCCATTTAGTTTGATTTATTTCACTTGTAAAAACATCCAACAAGAGAATGTTGTATGATGGCTGTATGAAACAATGGTTCATGAGGCTCCTCTTAAGAAAGAAGTTGGAACTTGGAAGTAGGAATGACCATACTAGTAATTTGAAATGGGGGCCAGGGCATCAAGCAGCCCAATAGATGGTGGATTGCCGAAGCTTGACATATTTGAAACAACTCTCCATCCAGATATGAAGTTTTTCTTTGGAGAGACATATTTGGATGTATGAAAACCAGGATGCTTATGCAATCCTAGCAAAATAATTCAGCCCCCCAGGATGAAGAAGTCAGACCAAATCCATGCAGCATCTTTTTTGGAATTACAGACATTAAAGGATGGTAGCAAGACCCAGAGAATATCTTGAGAAAAAAGTTTTCTATTAACAAGTTCAAAAACACTTTTGGGGCACTAGCAACACCATGATGAAACTGCTATCTGGATAATAGACCAGCTTCATATCTTCTCAAATGCTCTTCCTGGAAAGCTTCTGAGACCCTCTAGCATACCTCATGTGTGGCCCTGTACACTTGAAAAGTTGATCATATACACTACCTGGTACAACTCATTCTTTATGCCAATCAATCTGATACAACTGATCATGTGCATTGACGATACTATGGAGAAGAAGATGTTTGATTTAAGAATAAAGATAAGATATCTTATCCAAAAGGACTAGACTTTCCACCCAAGAAACAAGTTGGACACATTATAAAAGAGAGAAGATAAACAAAGAAAGTTATAAATGAATCCATGTGCACATAAACCTTCCCTAGTATACATGTTGAGTGATTGATTGTCCCAAACTTTTTGTATGACTCAGACACTGCTGACATATTTATAGCAGGCGCTCGAATCAAAGATTTGGTGATAATAATGATACAAAACACACTCAAGGCCCTCGTTATTGTGATAAAGAATCCAGAAGAATTCGATATAAATTTTAAAGCCCCCCCTAGACAGCTAGGGGCTGATGAATTCTGAGTGTATATTATATAAAGAGAAAGGAACAAATATTTTTGGAAGTGGATCATGCAGCACAAGTGTCCAGCCAAAGGCAATTCATGCATATAGCTATATAAGAGTCCCAACTTTCGCTATGCCATTTGTAGACAACGCATATTCCACCTTCCAGTATTCCATTCGTCAGTGTTGATCTGTACAACTTCTTTATTAATCTTGTGTCATTATGTTTTCCTGCTTGCATTTAATGTAGACTCTATCATACAGACATTCCCACTACTGGTTATCCTTTATTTGCATAAGAGCATTAGATGCATGAGATAGATTATTCAAGCCTTTACATAAACTTGAAATTGAGGAAGCTTCTGGCACAATCTCTATGACATTCTCAAATTTTTCACCAAACATCAGAACTCCTGCACATGCAGTGACACTTGCTCCAAAACTTAGCCAAAGCCTTGGTCCAACACCTTTTCTATGCCGGTTTTGCATCACATGATAGAACGTTGTGCGGATAGCTGACAGACTGACCCTCTGGGCAGTGGAAATTACACTGTGAGCTGCAACCCGTGTGTTTGCAGAACCGGAAACAGCATTAAAAACAGACGCCTTAAATCCTGCAGCATACTTGGCAGCTGAAAAGGCCTTTCCTGACGGAAAAACTGAGCTGGTGATCGGATGTGCAGCCTTTATTACTGATGAAATACTGCCTTTCTTTGCTCCTATGAAAGCCAATTTCAATGCTGTGGGTATTTTGAATGAAAACATTTTCATAGCTGTAGAGGCTGAGCCCCAATGAACAGATGAGGTCACACCAACCAAAGTTGCAGCCCCTGCACCCACTATAATCAAAGGTTTGTCTAACATACTGCCTTCACTTCCTTCCTCTTCACTGTTCGGACTTTCCTCCGAATCTAGAATCAAACACTCAGTAGCGAGGGCTTTTACATGATCAGGGACAGTGCTTGTCCAATACTTACGAACCCCTGCTACCATTCCGGCATCTAAAATAGCTACTACACGATGAGATTTTTGTAACTGCTCTTTTAGGGCCTGAGCTAAAACAACGTAGCACACGTCTTCATAAGGTAGCTCTTCAAAAGGGACAAAGGAAGACGAAAACTTATCTAGCTCCAACGGAGCATGAGCTGAGTCATTGAGAGCACTCCGTAGTGCTTCTGCACCTAAACGAAAACATTGGCACACAGACAGACACGAGTGATCTATAGCTCCTCCATTCCTCACATTTAAAAGAAGCTTCTGAGTCTCTTGTAAAGCAAGATGCATACCAGGCAGATGCCTAAATGCACAGTAGAGCTCAATAAGAAATGGATAAATGGCCTGTGCGAATTCAGGGCATTCGTATGCAGTATAAGAGTTTGGATAACAAACTTGTCCTTCTGCAAAGAACTGAGTTATAGCGGGATGTGTAGTGAAGGCAGTGTTCAATGAAAAATTTCTCATGAACTTCATCTGGGACACATACATGCTGGTCTCATTAAATTTAGACACAGAAAAACTGAAAAAAGGGCTACCCAGGGAAGATGAAATATGTTTTGCAGCCATCATGGGGTCCTGAACGTCTTGTGACTCCTCCATCTTTGACATTTCCGCTGGACTTGGAGGACATTCCAAGTAATAAAATGAAGAATTTACCTTCCTTGCTGTTTGCTTTGCTGCTACAATATGGTCCATAAAAGATGTTCCAAAGATAGCTCTGATGACAGCTTCCTGTGCCAATTTCATATACTTGGCATGAATATTATTATTGTGAAAGCTTTCCTTGATGATATGCAGCGTGGACTCTGGATACAGATGCACGCCCCCACAATAGTGCTCCATCTGAATGACTTCCCCCGCATTGGAATGCACTTGGACAATAACAGTAGAAGGACTCACTGCATTGATCAAGTCTCGCGCATCAGTAGCAGACTGCTGTGACAACAGAGATGAACAGAGAATGTAAAGCACGGAGTCCGGATACTGTGGATCCCTGAGGGCTAATGTGAAATGTTTTGTTGAGGGTTGTAAATGCAACGCCTGCAGAAGCCGTTTAGACATAACGAGGTCGTTGGAACTTGAAGGCCAAAAATACGAGAAAAAATTAGTTAACCAGGAGCAGAAAGCCATGGGAAGCGTGCAGACATGCCGCACAAAACAGCAGGAAGTTTTTACTTCGAGAGGAAGATTTGCCTCTCCTGCGCCGTCGTTTTCACTTTCTCGTTTAATCAGTATTTTCCTGCATGAACGATGAGAGGAATGCTGTCATGAACTGTTAGAGCTTTTAGTTCTCAGCACTTGAACCCAACATCATCGTCATCCTAACATGAAATCATCATCAGAATGTGAATTCAAATGGTCAATACATTTTACGAAAGAAATTATGTTTCTTTTGCTTTTGTCGTTTTTGTGCGTTTTTGCTTTTGTGTGTTTGTGGGGTATGAAACAAAAATAATGATGATAAAGAATTGATTGCAAGCTTATTCTAAAGAATTCATTGCAATTTTACCCATATTAACACCTTCTCACTACAAGGAAAGATAAAAATAGAGCACTTATGTGGATGTGTGTGCATTAGAGAAGTTGAAGTTTTCTAGATTACATGTCTCCTTCTTAGAAAAGGGCTTGATTGAGCTTCTTGTGCGGTAGAAAAGGGCTTGATTGAGCTTCTTAGAGAAGGGCTTGATTGAGCTTCTTATGTGTGTTGATCTTCGATGAGAGTGAGAGGATGGAGAGGAGAGATGGAGAGAGGTTCACAAGATATTTAATCTAGAAACTATGGGACTCTCTAATGGATTTTGCAAAGAAGTATGCGAAACTCAAAGCCTAAGAGTGCTTTTTATAGGGATTCTATTTGTTGGATAGAACATCATTGATTATGTAATAGCTATACATCGTTGATTAATATAATGGTTGGAAGGTCTTCCTTGTTTATAGTTGACTTCACATTCTTGACTCCTAATTATCCAAATAATAGTATGCACGGCAAGGGAGAGAGATCAATTAGTCAAATTGGAGGGAGGTTCTTCTTATATTATAATTGTGTGTTCACGTGTGTGGTGCGTACAGATACATACATACATTATATATATATATATATATATATATATATATATATATATATATATATATATATATATATATATATATATATATATATATATATATATATATATACATACACACACACACACACACACACACACATATATATATATATATATATATATATATATATATGTGTGTGTGTGTGTGTGTGTGTATATATATATATATATATATATGTGTGTGTGTGTGTGTATATATATATATATATATATATATATATATATATATATATATATATATATATATATATATATGTGTGTGTGTGTGTGTGTGTGTGTGTGTGTGTGTGTACACATACATACATACATACCTACACACACATATATATATATATAATTTTATTTATTTATATTTATTTACTTATTTGTATTTTTGTTTGTTTATTTAGATACATACACACATATATGTGTGTATACATATTTATTGGCACACGTATATGTGTGTATATAAATGTATTTTCATATACATGATGTTTGTATGTGCATGTGTGTGTAAATGTGCGTATGTAGTATTTCTATCTACACAATATGAAATTTTATAGATTTCTCTTTGACTCATATTGAAGCTTTGCTTATTCATTAGAAAATGGAATATGCTCGGAAGCAAACGCAAATGCCTCAAAGCTACAAGGAAAGGGCAAGTCATGAAAGAGTAAACAATGAAGGAATGCGGACTCCTCACACTCAAGCTACCAATGAATAGGATGTGTGTGTATGGATAGATGTATGTTCATTTACATAAAATAAGCTTTGTGGGTCTCCTTCATATCCAAGGTTTATGTATGTGGTGAGGATCTTATGTATGTGGTGAGGTTCTGTAGACTTAACAATTGGTAACAGAGTGTTCAAAGCTCTTTAAGTTTCAAAAATGAGGCAACATCATCAACACTTTATGATCCAAGTAGGCAACATCATCAACACTAAAGAAACCAACCACAAACTTACCCAAATATGGCCAGAAACCACAAGCTCCATAATTCCATGGCCAAATTTTTTGTATATTACTCGATCTCTTCTCATTTATTGAAGTTTATTCATATACCGTTATTCTAATTGTCTTAGATTAGTTTGTGTCATTACATAAGAGAAGAACTCATGCATTTAAGCTTCAAAACGAGATTGGTACAATTGGTTGCATTTGGGGTTGATACTTAATCTTGATATGTTTACACTTGGATGTTGTCAAGAAGGAGTCCATCTCATCAAGCCACCAACAACAACTTGATGAGGTCTACTCTTCTCAAATTGGTATTTTGAAGGTGTACGTAGGTTTGAATCTAGTATAATGCTACAAAGTGTAATAGGAATATGGAGATAAGAATATAAGAACAGAAGAAAAATGGGAGTGGTATATTGAGAGAGAGTGATAGCAATAAAGTTGGACCTTCTATCTCATACAAACATGATCTCATCTATAAAAAGTAGAGGATGAGGAGTCACATTGAGTAATGGGAGAGACTAAGTAAAGGGAGAGACTAAATAAGGGAAGTGCAAGGCCAAAATATGATCTACTTTGGATCTAGAAAAAATCTTGAAAGTAAAACCACATTTTGGAGTAGGTTTCTCATCACATATTGGCTACATATATCAATTTCAAAAGTCTAGCAACTAAAAGATGATCCTAGGTAGTGCAAGACTAGGGAAGCAATTTACCTTACGTCTAATATCAAGTTATAACCATTGAGATAGACCTAAAGGATTACACCTTTGAAGATGAGTTGTCATTACATACAGAAGTAGATGAGTTGTCATTACATGAGTTGTCATTACACAACAGGAATTCAAGCGGCCTATATGGATGCACAAGCATATACATGTATGGTTATGTAGATATATAGAGAAAAAGAATTAAAAGAAAGAAAGAGAAGTAGGAAGTGATGTAAAAGAATTATTAGTTTACTTTTGGGATAAAGCCAACTTGTGAAGGGAAGTATTTCTTAGCCATTTGTTCACATAGTTTGCTCATTTCATAAGCCTCTCACAACTAATTTTGAGTGTTGGGATGGCTAGCTCATCGCATGGAACCTTTGTTGAGAAAGGTTAGTTAGAGCAAGCTCAAGCGAATTTCAAACTAAGTTCAAGGAAAGGCTAAAGAAAGTAAAAAGAAGTAAGAGCCTTATTTTTTGTGGCCAAACAAGCACCAAAGGTTAATCCATATGAAAGGGCATGGTTAGATGGAGCACTAAGAAACATGTTTGTAATATGAAGAGTCAGATAGCTCAAGCCTATAGTTTTCTCAACTATTTAAGCATGGGTTTAGTGTGGAAATATGTGATAAGAGTGTCAAAGCAAGACCAAGCTATTTACGGTTCATTATTCATCCATGTATCTTTACTCATCAAGAGTATCTCTTCTACTTGTAGTGTATTCTTTAGAAAATCAACTTGCAGTGATCATTTCTCTATATTGAAATGTCCGATTTCAATATGTTATGTTCATTTTAAGGCTTATACAATCTATTCTCTTTGTGAAAATTCTCATTCTAGTATGTTATGTACTAAGATTGATTGATGAAACAATGTACATGTGTACTATGTAGATAGTGAGTTAACTATGATAGTTTATGCCTTAGTAGAGGTTTGTAGCAGCTCGCCTAGTCCAAGTTAAGCGTTTGATCATTTGTTAGAGATGTATTGTAGTATATTAAAAGTTTAGAACATCTAGATTTCATTAGAGTTGTCATTTTTCAATAAATTTGCAATTGGGGCATCCTATGTGTACAAAAGTACTCGTCATGAGTGGGTCCATCCACTTTTTCTACATATAGGAAGGCTTATATATTCCATTGGTGGTATTAAAGCATTGGAAGGATTCCAAGACATAGAAGAGAAGTTGATAAATCAAAGGAGAATGGAATTGAAGCTTGGAAGCAAGAAAGAAGAGAATGGAGATCAAGATCAAAAGGGGATCTATTGATATATTTAGGTAGTGATGTGTGTGAACACACTAGGACCGTTGGGGCACTTTTTTCCCTCTTTAGGCTGTTCTCTTCCCTCGACTTGTATATATGCATATAAACATTCACTTGGTAATACATTCAGTATTGTGTCTTGTGCTCGAAGCTTCTTCTTCTTCTTCTTCCTTCTGTTGTTTGTGTGCTTCAGTAGACCTCAAACTCCAACAATTGGTATCAAAGTAGGTTGCCACTTCATCTAGGGAGTCTTCAACATCCCTCTAATCATAGTCTCAGAATTGCATAAAAATTGGTGCGCATACTCGAGGCAATTAACTCAGGGTGATAAGGAGATCAAGACCGCTTCGCTTTGTGGTGTCAAAATCGTGATATGAGCTCGTTTCGGCCTCAGAATGCACTATCGCAGCACTTGTGTAGGCTATTTCACATTTTTGTGCTTAGGATATATACAAGTTTCAGTTCACCAGTATAAGCATCTCAAAGTCTACTATAATTTTAGCAGAACTCGTCAGGGTAGTTCTGTTCAACTTTTTCATATATAATCATTTTTTTGCATCAGGGTATTTTCGTCAATGGCCATGGCTAAAAGTAGTGATGTATTTTGTATGTTGGCTATTGAGGATAAGTTGGATGGTACAGATTACCCATTGTGGGCTTATATGATGCATCATGTATTGGTCACAAATGGACTGTGGAATATTGTGCAGGGTGTTGGAAAACATCATATTACACTTGCAAATACACGAACTGAAGCTGACGCAGATAGTTGTAGCTCAAGTGTAAGCACCACCTCCTTTACTTGTCAATCCGCGGAGACGTGAGGACCGGTATGAAGACCACGAGCAAGTGAAGGCACAAGTGCGTGAGTGAAAGCACACAAATATGCACACACATACACACATACACGCACAAGGTAAGATCAAAGAGAGGAACAATGGAAAGCTCCGATTGCAAAAGAGTTCTTTTACAAAAGCTCTATTCTTTAACAAGCTAATCCCAAAAATGAGCTCTCTAGCTCTTTTTATAGCTTTTTGACTAGTTTTGGCCATGTCCACACCTAGTGTCCGGCCTAGTTAAAAATTAGGTTCCAGGGCTTATTTGAGACCTCAATCGAAGTCTAAAAATTATGAAACTTGGTAGGATGATACTTCTAATAGTCCTCAAGCTCGAGGACTCCTCAGCTTGAACAAAATGGAGTTACATAAATAGAAAATGGTATTTACAATGGTTTTTAGTGATGGAAATCACTATTTTTGTAGGGGATTCTTCTAAAAATTTGACATGTACTTCTTGGAGCTCATTGCTCCTTCTTCTTGTGTGTGTCCGCATTTCTGATATGCTTCCATGCTTGTGCTTGACCTTGAGTTCCAACACTCCCCCTCCCCCCCTCTCGAGTTTGTCGTCCCTGACAGACCCTTGTTGTACTGGTTGTTCCAAGTAGTGCTTTGAGAGGGAGTGTCCCTTCTGTATGAACAAAAGTCATCTTACTTCCAGATGTGGCAGGGTTGGTTGACCGGTTCTTCATCTGTCACTGTGAGCCATTGCAAGTTGTAGTGCCTTGGTATGTACTTCTTCGTTGGATTCCAGCATAACTGTGTCGTTGTGAGTCTCCGTTGATGTCCTCTAGATCTTCCAAAGTTGATGTTCATAGTAGTCATGCTAAGTACTCATAACCCATAATGGATGATGGGTAAGTGTGTTTGTGCATGGGTTGAGGAAAATATGTGCCTTGTAATGTAGCCCTATGCATGCTTACGTGGAAAATGCATCGGAAGAAGTATGGTGCAAAAGTGCTCAAGGGTATGCCCACGAAGAGGTTTCCTAAGCTATCATGGTTATGATGTTTCCAAAGTAAAGATACTTACCATGGAGAAGGTCGATCGATGTTCATCTCTTCGTGTTGTACACTTTGCCTTTGGGATGGAACATTGTTGATGAATGTCCGTGTTGATGGTCCACTGATGAGATCTTTTGAGTGGCTAATCGTGTCTCCTCTTTTCAAAGCATCATTTGCCAAATATAGAGAATTGAATTTCTTTATATTCAAAGATTCACAGGGTACCAGGACTACCCCTTGCAGATATCTCCCTGGATGCTCTCGTACATGCAGTAGTTAAGCATCACTCAAGTTGCGGACCTTCCAGCTCTTCACTCCTACCATGGTAAGAGGAAACCATAGTTGCGGATGCCATGTTCATGCCAAGTTCTTGACATCTACCAAATAAGGCAGCAATTATATCATCTGCTAGCCGAGACACACTTCTATCAAAACTGATAACTGCCCAGTAATCAATGGTTCCACCTTCAACTAAGCATGACTCATTCATGTTCCATGAACCAAACCTGGGAACAACTCTCTCTCTCTCTCTCTCTCTCTCTCTCTCTCTCTCTCTCTCTCTCTCTCTCTCTCTCTCTCTCTCTCTCTCTCTCTCTCTCTCTCTCTCTCTCTCTCTCTCTCTCTCTCTCTCTCTCTCTCTCTCTCTCTCTTTCTTCTTTTGTTTTTTTTTGGGAACAATGTCATCAAACAAGACGACAGATGTTAGTATTAGAAAAAATAATTGACATATGTCAATGTGCTCTTGTGCATGGGACTCTCAAATGTGTCTATGCACAGCCATGTAATGTGGCCCTATATTAATGCATACTTTGGAAATGCATGACCTGAATGGTGCAAAAGACAGGGTTGTGCAAGGAGCACATGGTTGTCGCTCGTCGAGGCTTTTGAGGTTATTTGCGGATGTTGATGCCTGCTTTCTTGGAGGTATCCAATTGGATCTCGAGATGACCATTGAGCCTTTGCCCTTATAGGGATCCATTTGAGAATGGTCTTCGACTGTTTAGTGATCTCCTTTGGCTTATTCATCCTTGGCTGGTTTCTTGATTGTTGTGTCCCTTGAGGTTGGCGCTTTGATTTTGTAGGGGCCGCTAATGCTTTTGGTTTCCAAACCCATAGCTTTCTGGTTGGCCACCTGACTCACGTTGGAGAGGTTAGTTTGTCCATTTTTGTTCTTGGTGTTTGGTTCTGACCTTTGCCTCGCCTTGGCTTCTTTGTTGAGACTTTTCGCGTATGGGAGAGCATAGGTTGTTGCGGACGTAAGAGCTTCCTGGGTACCCACATGTGTAATCGCTCTTGTTGAACTGCAACTAATTTCTTAGGCACCCAAATTTGTCAAGAATGTTGTGGTTGAGCTTGTCCGAGCTTCTTCCTTCGTCGTTTGGCTTGGTTGGATTGCCTGGATGGGGTTTGTGAGGGCAAGGCTGGACGTTGCTCTCCTTTGCATACCCAGATCTGCATCATGCCCGGAACTGCTTTCTTGTTGAATGGTGTCTTTCTATTTGCTATAGCAGTTGTCTTGAATTGTTGTGCTCGCTTCTTCGGTTGAACTACTGAGGATGCTTTACTCATCAAAAAAGAAGGAGGGTTTTCTTGCCTTTGCGATTGTCCTTCCATGATTGAGTTCTCCTGCGACAGAGAGCTTTTGACGCATACAACATCTCTTTCGCTAAGGTTAGTCCTAGGAGAACTACAAGATGCGACATCTAGATTTGTGAGCATGCCATTTTCTAGTTCTAATGTAAAGCATTGTCCTTGGACCCAAACTTGAAGAAGTTGACTTCTTAGGTTCAAGTTGACTGCATTGTCATAAATCCAATCTTGTCCTAAGACAAGTGGTTCTGTAAGGTTCTCATCTTGACACACTAGCTCTTTGACTTTCATGGGAACATCTTGAAGGTAGATGGGAAGTTCCACCTCGCCCAAACCTTGGTATAACTTGACTCTACATCCACTAATATAGTTTGGCAAGATATCTCCTTCTAGAGTGGCTAACTGAACTGCACCACTAGTGGAAATTCTATTAATGATCATGGGTCCGTATCCTCTTTTTTCCAACTTACGGGCATGTTGCTTTAGCGTATAAACGAGCACTAGGTCTCCCTCTTTCAATCCTTTATCTTTGATGTGTGCATCAAAGTATGCCTTTTTTCTTTTCTTTGCAGCATAGATGCCTGCCGCCGCGCGTAGCCTTGTCTCACCTAAGCGTTCTAGATCAAAGATCCTAGAGGACAATTCATGTCCATTCCACTCCTGCTCTTGTGCTACTTTTAAAGCTGGGATTAGGAAATCTAATGGTAGCACAACATTTTGTCCGAAGACCATCTAAAATGGGGTGGCATTGAGTACCGTTTTGTAAGCAACTCGATAAACCCAAACAGCATGATGAAGCTGTTTATCCCAATCAGAGCGTTTATTATTTACTAGTTTAGTCAAGACATTACATAGGATCTTGTTTGTGCTCTCAGCTTGTCTGTTAGCTTGTGGATGATAGGGGGCAGACTTCTTATGTATCACCAATAATTCTTGGAGAAGATTTTCAATGACTTCATTCAGGAAGTGTGTGCCTCTATCGCTCACTAACTCTATTGGTAATCCATATCTTGTGAACACATTCTCAAATAAGAACTTAGCTGTTGTTTGAGCATCATTCTTGGTTGTGGCTTTTACTTCCACCCACTTGGTAAGGTAATCTATGGCTACAATGATGTACTCTGCATGGGAGTTTCTAGCTGGGGGGTTAATAGAACCTATGAAGTCTATGCCCCACTTTGAAAATGCACACCCTCCCATCATTGGCCTCAAAGGCATCTTGTCTTTTCTAACTGGATATTGTGCACATTGGCATGTGTCACATTTCTTCACATAGGTATGAGCATCCATATGAAGAGTGGGCCACCAAAGTCTTGAGAATAGAATGGTCTTGATTACTCGATCAGGACCGAAGTGTCCACTTGCGACACCGCTGTGTGCAGTTTCTAAGACTGTCAAATAGTCTGATTCATGAACGCAAAGTCTTAAGTAACCATCTTTGCCTCTTCCGTATAGGTTGTCTCCTACTAAGGCATAGCCTTGAGCCTCTTGCTCCATGCTTCGTCTTCTTGCTAGACTAGCCTCTTTGGGTAAGGTTCCCAATCTCATAAACTCTACCAATGGAGCACTCCAATCAAGAATTAATGACACTTGATAAAGAGTGGCATGCTCCACTGGTGGTCTCTCTCTGCACATTGGACAATTCTTAATCCACTCATGTATTTCTTTGTCCATGCTAGGCCAATGCACTCCTAAACGTTTCAGGTTTTGTAATGTGTGTTGTTTAGAATAATGATTTCCTAGAAATCCTTCATGAGCTTGTTGCAACCAACTACTATGTTCATCGTCCTCAACACAACAAGCTAATACACCCTCAGTATCTTGTTTGTACATGCTTCCTGCCAATATGTGATATTTTTGTGATTTTACAATTTCTTCTTGTGATGTTTTCACGTTCTTATTTACAGGTCCGAAGGTTAGGATTGGTACCAACTTATTTGCCCATTTAGGAACAACTTCTAAATTGAACAGATAAGTGTCGGGTAGGTCATCAGACACTCCTTGAGGTGACTCTCCTGAAGTAATGCGAGAAAGGTGATCTGCCCGGAGGTGGGTTCTACCTTTCTTGACAACAACTTCAAAGTCATATTCCATTAGTAAAAGGAACCATCTTACTAAGCGTCCAGTATTGCAAGGTTTATGGACCAAATATAACAAAGCTTGATGATCAGTGAAAAACTTGAACTTGTTGGCCAATAAATAGTGTCTAAACTTCTTCACAGCATATACCATGCCTAAGCCCTCTTGCTCAATTGTGGTATAGTTTTGTTCAGCTGCGGTGAGCTATCTACTAGCATATGCTATGGGCAAATCTAAGTTTCCTTCACCTGTGGGTTGTGCTAGCACACATCTTATGGCGTGATTGGAGGCATCCACATGGACATGGAATGGTTTATTCCAATCAGGAGTGGTCAGTATTGGTGTTGTGCACAAACGTTTCTTTAGTTCATTGAAAGAATTCTCGCATTCGTCGTTCCACTCAAAATTAGACAACAAGGCATAAAGGGGTCTATCTATGATCACGTACATGTGGATAAACCTACGGTAATATCCACAATGGCCCATAAAGGCTTGTACCTCTTTAACATTCCTTGGTTTTGGTAGCTCCGCTATGGCTCGTACCTTATCTTCATCTGTTGAGATTCCATTCTTAGAAACAATATGACCTAAGATTTTACCTTGACGCACCATGAACACACACTTTTCTGGGTTCAGACACACTCAATATTCTCTACACTTGTTGAAGATTTGCCTGAGCTCAGGGATGTGAAGTCTTCTTTCTTGGGAATGAGCACATAAATCATCCACATACACTTCTAAGCTCTCTTGCAAGAACTCTTTGAAGACATGACACATGAGCCTTTGGAATGTTGCAGGTGCATTGGTGAGCCCAAATGGCATCACACAAAATGCAAAGATTCCCCACTCTGTGGCAAAAGCCATTTTGTGCTGATCTTCTAGGGCAATGGCTACTTGATTGTAACCTGAAAATCCATCAAGAAAGCTATAAACTTCCTTGCCTGCAACACACTCCAAAAGGTGTTGCATGATTGGAAGTGGATAACTATCTCTGATTGTAGCGACGTTAACTTTTTAAGGTTAATACACACTCGTAACTTTCCGTTCTTCTTGGGCACCACTACAATGGGGGATACCCATTCAGTATGCTCAATCTCATAGATGAATCCAGCTTCAATCAACCGATCAATTTCCTCTTTTATCTTCGCAGCATAAGTGTCATTATATGTGTAGGGCTTTTGTTTGGTGGGCTTGGCCTCAGCGGTCATGGGAATCATATGAGAGCATATTCTTGGATCTACCCCCTTCAAGTCTCTGTAATGCCATGCAAATACGTCCCTATATTCCCTTAATAGAGCTACAAGCTCCATTTCTTCTCGCACTTAGGTCATCTCCTATATATGTGCATCTCTCTTTGTTCTCCTCAATGGTCACTAAAATTTTCTTAGTCTTTTCTTTATTATCATATGATTCTCCTATGATGGCCTCACTCTTAGGCATTCGTACCAAACTTTTGCGGTCGTCAACTTCATATTTCTTGAAGTTTTCCGGTACTTCAAACAATGATTCCTCCTCTTCTTGTTTCACTGCTTTTCTTTTCTTTTTCTTTTGACTGATCTCACTTCCATCCTTTGAATTTACCGTTTTAATACTTGTGAGAGGTTCTTCTTCTTTCTGGGTGAACACTCCTATATCTTCTAGATAGTGCTGCTTTGAGTTAAAGCAACTATCCATCACAATGGACTCTATATCATCATCATTCTCTTCTTCTTCTATGACATCACTAGGGTCACATTCTTCTAGCAAGGGCTGACACATGAACACTGAGATATCATAACCCTCCTCATCACAATGAGGTGTCCACTGTTCTTCGTTGATAGCAATGTCCATGGTGGCTAAGATTTATGGCCAGCCATGAGGCTCAAATTCCTCATCAGGAAAGATCATCGGTGTGTAGGCTGGGTCTCTAACTGGTCTATCTCCTGGTGAAGTTCCTTCTTCTCTCGCCTTCAAGCATTTTTCCTCTTGTGTAACCTTGGTAGGTGATTGGAAGATAAGTATTACCTTCTTCACCCTCACACATGTCCCCTATTTTGTCTAGAGGTATCTTTGGTACTTTCTTCTTAGAGCCTGCTTTTGGCATATTGGACTCAAGTTCTGGGACTTGATCCTTCACATGATTCCACAGCTCGGGTTTTGTTTTGAGCAGCTCTTCTACAGTGAGATGACACTAAACCTTAGTGTTCTTCACAACATCGGTGTTCCTTGGAACCAATGAGTCTGATCTGAAGAGACTCAGATTCCCATGGGCCTGGAAATTGAGGCAGTTCTTCTAAGGTATTAGATTCAAAATCTAACCTTTTGTCTTCTTATTGTTCTGCTTCATCTCCATAAATAGATGGAATGTCTTGGGGAAATTGATCATGAAGGTCATCAATCTCATGAATAGGAGGGAAATTACCCTTCTCCTTGGCCCATTTCTCCACTTGTATTTCCCGCAAGAACTCTTGAGAGTGCTCCTGAATTGAAGGAGGTATTCTAGCATCCGTGGACTTAGAAACATAAGCTCCCATTGGTGGTGAGCTTCTTCTCTCAATAACTGGTTGAGCCTGTGGAGGTAAAGAAACTTGTGGTTTGTTTACCAATTGCTCTAATCTTTCTAGTAAGCCCTGGAAATGCAAATCTGGTTTGACAGAGTTTGTCTGATTGAACCTTTGACTAGTCTTGAGTATAGCTTGAGCTTGTTCTACCATTTTCATGCACATTTTCATCCGTTCAATCTCTAAGTCCGCTCTAGGGTAACTCTTGTCTAGGTTTGCAGCTGTAGGCCCTTCTTGAAGTCGAGCCTGGTAGGCCTTGAACATCATGTCCAAGCCTTCTGGGGTTGGAACTACAAGAACAAACCCTCATTGTGGCCTATTTACAATGGGTGGTGGGGTGGGATGAGATGGAGTGGATGGAGTTTTGGCATGCGAGGGGTTTTGAGATGCAATGTCTTCTATTTTTGTTTTTGAATCTTTCAAGCTTTCTTCTAGATCCGATAACTTTTTATTCCACTTGCGATTGGCTTTCTCTCTAGTATCCTTCCATGTTCTTGTTTTCCTCTTACTAGGTTCTCCCGATTCACTCGACTCCGATTGCTCTGCTGGTTTATCCTGTTTTAAGGCTTGTGCTCTAGTAACTGCCTGTAGAGGAGCCACATTACTACTACTTGCACTTGAATCTACCACTAAGCCTACCACATTAATGGGTGTAATCTTTGGTGCACAGGAGGGGTTTCTTGGAAAATCTCTGGGGAGATGGTCTTTGCCCCATTTAGGACAAAAAGCTTGTATTGTGATAGCCTGACCTTGACTCGGAGATGTTGGGTGGGGACAATCACGAATGAAATGGTCACCTTGACATCTGAAACAAGATCCTCTAGGGGCTTGTGGTCTCACTTGTCTCAATTGGGGCCTAGGGTTAGCATTTGCGTACATGACATTGGAGTATTCTGGCTCCCAATTTTGCTCCATAGGTTGTGCCTCATATTGATATGAGTAAATCTCACTATGCTCAGGCGACTCAGTGTAATAAGCATGTGGACTACCTTCATGGGAGTAGTCTAAACTATGAGCATGAGGGTCATTATCTGGTATCAATGGGGTTAGTGGGACCAATGCTCTATTTAGGTTCTCTTCTGCCACTGCATACTTAACTGGAATTACATTGGCAAGCACTGGTGGTTGGTTTCCTAGGACTAGTTGTGGCCTATATGGTGCCTGATATTGTTGTTGTGGTCTATAATATGGCTTTTGGTATTGGTTTTGATACCTACCTTGTTGGTAAGGTTGCTAATAATTTTGTCTAACAGCCTGCCTGTTGTCGGGACAATCTTGAGACGTGTGGTTTGTGTATTTCCTCTCAATAGTGCAATATAGAGCATTAGGGTTTCTTTGGGGTTGAGCCAACATTGGGCAAACATTAGCCATGTGGTCTCCTCCGCAAGTATAACATCGGTTCAATGAGGTGTCTCTTTGGGTTTGTCTATTTTGGACTCCCAGCTTCTTGGCAACTTGCTCAACTATCTCATCTATTTCCGTGGAGATTTTCAAAGTATGACTAGTAGAACTATCAGAATCCTTATAAAGTTTGGACAATCCTAACTCCTCACCCAAGTTATCTTCTATGTCAATGCACGTCTGCACACACTCTTCTATGGATCTAGGCTCTTTCAAGTACACATATGATCGTAACTTGGTGCTTAGTAAGCCATCTAAAAACAAAGCCACTTGTTTGGCTAGTGTGGATAACTCTGGAACAGGGCATCTTTCTAGGTACTGTCTGAACCTTCTACCTGCTAATCGCACTGTTTCTTGGGTGTCTGCTTGAAACTGTGGGTCAAGGATGATGTGTTATGCCTGATACCACTCTTGGAAAATTCTACAATGAATTCGTCTAGCAGCTGACCTATATCACGATAGTTGCGACTACTCAGTGGTTGAAACCAAGCTAAGGCAGTGCCCTTAAGAGTCAAACCAAATGCATCGTACTGGGTGAAGAAATCCTCAACCTGTTCAGCTCTTAACACTTGTTTGAACTCGGCCACATGATCATAAGGATCTCCTGTCCCGTCGAAGTAATTCTTCATTGCCTTGATCACTTGAGTGGGTCTAAGGGTTCTTGTGTGCTCTCGGGGTCTAGGCAATGGAAAATCAGGTTCATCTCTTTGTTGCCTATGTGCTTGATGTCTCCCTCTTTCAGGTCTTTCATTTTCAAATCCTGCTCTATTTCTACCCAGGGTGTGCAAAACTTACCTTAGGTCTCTCTCTAGTTCTTTCTCTCTGGGCTACATGAGCGTGGGATGATCCTACTCCTTGGAGACCATGGGAAACATTGGATCTTGGTGGAGGGAAAATCAATTCACTCTTCCAAGTATATGCATGTCTATCATGTTCTGTTACCAAGAATATTTTCTCTTATGTGTTATCCAGATAGACAACTTTGCCTGGTATCTCTGGATCCTTGAACTCGTAGATGATGATTATGCCCAATTGGCTAGGTTGATCTAGCTTGAATCTCCAAAAGGCTTCCTCTGTTTCTCTATTCAAGAACAGTTCTATGCTTTTGTTGTCTTGAGGGATCCAATCTGGAGTGATCACTCTGGTCAAAACTGACTTACCTCTAGGCGTCTGGGGTCCTTGTCCTACATTTCCTTGTTCTAGGTCTCCTATCTCATTCTCATGAATGATATTTCCAAACTCGTCGGTCCTATCTGGTAGGTTGGTGACCACATACATGGTTCCTTCCTTATCAATGTATGAACCCTCTTCGAACTTGACCACCGGGTGTTCAAGTCCAAAGGGTTGATCTGGATTTTTGAGTTGGACCATTGATCGCCTTAGGCCATCCTCATAGATGTGAGCATCTAATCGGTTGGTCCGAATATATTCCAATTGTGTCTTATAGGGACCTTTTGGTGTTTGTAGATGGGGAGTTCCTGAGCCACCTACAGGTTTCCCCATGCTTAAAGACATTTCTGAGTCACTTGTGTCAGAGTTTAGTACGTAAGGACAACCGCTTAGTTATTGTGCCCAAGACTTAGCTGTATGATTGACACTAGACTGAGAAGATCTAATGCTTTGTCTATCCTTGCCTAGGTGTCTACCAGATCTCAGGTCCATAAGCTTTGGTTAAGAGTCCAAAATTTCCCCTTGGTATGGTTCAAAATCCTTTGGAGTCCCCTTGGTTCCCTAGTCCCACCTGAGGGTCAACTTCAAATTATCCTATCTGAAAATCAACGAGTTATAGAGCTCAAAAAATGGACTTTGGATGAAAAAGTTATGTCAAATCAGGCTCCTCGGGGTCAAAATAGGCAAACAGGACCTTTTGGAAAAAATCACGATTTTGTGTGAAAATCGCAATTTTGTGAAATCAAGAGAATTGCGATGCTGTGAAACCAGAGAATCGTGATGCTGTGAAATTAGAGAATTGCGATCGTGTGAAACCAAGAGAATCGTGATTTTGTTAATTTCAAGAGAATCGCGATGTTGTGAATCTCAAGAGAATTGCGATGCTATGAAACCCAGAGAATCGCGATGCTATGAAACCCAGAGAATCGCAATGCTATGAAATCAGAGAATCGCGATCGTCAACAGAGAATCGTGTTTTTGAGAATCACGATTGTCAGTAGAGAATCGTGTTTTTGAGAATCACAATTGTCAACAGAGAATCGTGTTTTCACAAAATCGTGTTTTCACAGAATCGTGTTTTGAGAATCGTGTTTTTGAGAATCGCGATTGTCAATAGAGAATCCTGTTTTTGAGAATCGTGTTTTTAGAGAATCGTGTTTTTGAGAATCGCGATTGTCAGTAGAGAATCGTGTTTTTAGAGAATTGTGTTTTTGGCTGAAAATCGTGATTTGTGAGAATTGCGATTTTGAGCACAACCACAGAATCGTGTTTTCTCAGAATCGTGTTTTTGACATGAAAATCATGATTGCCAACACAGAATCATGTTTTTGAAAATTGCGATTGTCAGCAGAGAATCGTGTTTTATCACAATCGTGTTTTTGGCTGAAAATCGTGATTTGTGAGAATGGCGATTTTGAGCACAACCAGAGAATCGCGATTCTGAGAATGATCACAGAATTGTGTTTCTTTCAGAAACCTTTTAGGTGGGAAATAGAAAATCGTGATTTTCAAAAAAATTTGAATTTTCACATAATCACGATTTTCATCACAAAATCATGTTTTTTGGCGGGAAATTCAAATTTTTGAGTGCCGAGCAATGGCGAGCTCTGTATGTACAGAAAATCATGAAAAAACACAACGCTTGCTCTCCCTTGCACCTCTTAACTCCTTCTCACACAATAATGCATGAAAAATGGTATGAAAATGATGAAAATGATGAAAATGCACTAGAAAACAAGAAATTTCTATGAAGAAGAAGATGGAGATGGTGATGATGATGAAGATGAAGAAGAAAAATCAAAAAATGAACAAAAATGACAGTTTTTTTACCTTCCAATGTCGCAAATCTACGATCTTACCATCACAACACTCGTCCTCAAAGCTCTCTCCCCGGCAACGGCACCAAAATTTGGTGTAGCTCAAGCATAAGCACCACCTCCTTTACTTGTCAATCCGCGGAGACGTGAGGACCGGTATGAAGACCACGAGCAAGTGAAGGCACAAGTGTGTGAGTGAAAGCACACAAACATGCACACACATACACACATACGCGCACAAGGTAAGATCAAAGAGAGGAACAATGGAAAGCTTCGATTGCAAAAGATTTCTCTTACAAAAGCTCTATTCTTTAACAAGCTAACCCCAAAAATGAGCTCTCTAGCTCTTTTTATAGCTTTTTGACTAGTTTTGGCCCTGTCCACACCTAGTGTCCGGCTTAGTTAAAAATTAGGTTCCAGGGCTTATTTGAGACCTCAATCGAAGTCTAAAAATTATGAAACTTGGTAGGATGATACTTCTAATACTCCTCAAGCTCGAGGACTCCTCGGATTGAACAAAATGGAGTTACAAAAATAGAAAATGGTATTTACAATGGTTTTTAGTGATGGAAATCACTATTTTTGTAGGGGATTCTTCTAAAAATTTGACATGTACTTCTTGGAGCTCCCTACTTGCTCCTTCTTCTTGTGTGTGTCCACGTTTCTGATATGCTTCCATGCTTGTGCTTGACCTTGAGTTCCAACAATAGTGTTGAAGATGATGATATCCTTCATGTTCTTATTTGTGTTGCGGTTTTTGTTGCACCTAATATAGAGTAAATTTTTTGGGATTGTAGAGATGCTCAAGCACGTGCATTGATGGCATTGTCTGTCAAACATGCCATTATTCCTCACATTCGCTCTTGCAAAATAGCTAAAGATGCTTGGGATTCACTTACCACATTATACTAGGCTAGCAATGAGGCTCTTGTTACTTACCTCTGAAAACAATTGGAGAGTGAGCATATGAATGAAGGTGATTCTATGGACAATTTTCTAACAAAGATCAAAGATTTGAAGGAAAAATTAATTTTTGCTGATGAAGTCTTGCCTGACAGTTCACTTGTGCAGACTATTTTGAATGGTCTTCCCAATTCATACCAGAGTTTTGCTTCTACTCTTCATTTGATGCTGAAAGGCAATCCAAATACCTTAACATTGGAGGAGCTAGTGTATGTTCTATTGTAGGAAAATTAGTTTAGGGAGAGCAGGTTCATTATGCATGTTGCAGATCAAGCTTTCTTGGCTAGTAAGAAGGGCAAAGGTAAATGAAGAACTTCTACTAGTAAGAAAAAATTGTTTTGCAAATACTGTAAAGCAAATGATCATGTCATAAAGAATTTTCCAAAACTAGCTACAAGAAAGGCAAAGAAAAAAGAGGCTAGAATGGTTGTTGGAGAGGCCTCTACATCGAAAATAGATTCTCCTAATCTAGTGTAGAATAAAGAATGGGTGTTTACTACTATTTGCAGTTTTGACCCATCCTCTCCTGAATAGTGTATGTCTGTAGTAGACTCAAATTTTTGGTACTTTGATGGTGGGGCAACCAAACATATTACCTTGCAACATAGTTTCTTCACTTCACTCGAGCATGTCCCTACAGGGAATACTGTCACATGTGCCAACAACTCCTCTTATCCTATCATAGGAGTTGGTAAGATCATTTTGACTACTACTGATGGTAGTTATTTCACATTGTTGGATGCTCTATTTGTGCCAAGGATCAAAATGAATATGTTATCAGTTTCAACTTTAGCCAAGATTAGCTTGCTTGTGAAATTTATTGATGACAGATGTACAATTCATGATTTGTCAAATGGTGACATGATTATTGCTTCTGGCATTTTATGTCGTGGGTTGTATAAGCTCATAGACTATGAGAAATCTGTGAATGATTCAGCATGCTCGGTACATGATTCTCAGGCCATGTCAGATGCAAAGCTTTTGAAATTCTGAAAGTTTGATCGTTGCTATGCAATCAAAATATGATGCTATTATGAAACATGGTACCTAGCCTTTATAAAAACTTGCCCCTCTTGGCAAGTAGGCCATTGGCACTAAGTGGGTATATAAGCTGAAGCATAAGCCTAATGGAACAATTCACAAATATAAGGCTAGGCTGGTTGCAAAAGGTTATGCTCAAGAAAGAGGCATTGATTTTGATGGGACCTTTGCACCTACATTCCAAATGACTATTGTTCATAGGATTTGTGCACTTGCAACTCATCATGGTTGGAATGTACATTAGTTGGACATTAAAATTGCATTTTTGAATGGTGACTTTCATGAAAAAGTGTATGTTTTTTAGCCCCGTGGTTTTGTGTAGAAAGGGCATGAAAACAAAGTGTGTAGGTTGAAAAAGGCATTATATGGTTTGAAGCAAGCACCACATGCTTGGTATGACAAGATACATGCCTACTTGATTGCACATGGTTTTGAGAATAGTCCAATTGAGAGCACCTTATACGTTAAGCATGCAAACAATGTGCTTCTTATCATTGTTGTCTCTATTGATGACATGCTGCTCATTGGTCCTAATGAGAAGCAATTGCTGATTTTAAGGCTGATTTACATGCCTCATTTGAGATGTCACATTTAGGCATTTGCATCATTATTTGGGAATTCAGTTTATGCAAGTCGGTGGCGGACTAGCTTTGTTTCAAAAAAAACTATATTGACACATTATTGCAGCATTTTGGCCTTGAAGATTGCAAACCTATTGCCACTCCTATGGAGAGAGGTTTATGGTTGAGTCTTCATGATGTTGGAGATGCATTTGATGCTTTCATCTATCAACAGGCTGTTGGATGCTTGATTTACTTATGCATTACTCGACCAGATATTCAGTTTGTTATCTTACATATGATCAAGTTTATAGATTGCCTAGGTGTCAAGCATTGGTAGGTGGTTAAGCACATCTTTCACTACTTGAGCAGTAGCTGGCTACTTGTATTGTTTTATCCCAAGGGGTGATCACTACCGCTAGATTTACATGCTTTTTTTGACGTTGACTCGGCTGGTTGCTATGACACTCATGTGTCCACCAATGGTTTTTGCTTCATGCTTGGTAGCTCATGCATATCTTGGTTGAACAAGAAGCAACCTACTTTGGCCGCTTGTAGTTATGAGGTTGAGTATAGGGCAACCTTCACAGTGATATTGAGTGTGTGTGGCTCAGAAGCCTTATGGCTGATTTGGGTGATGGTCAGTCTTTTGCCACCACCATCTTCTCTGACAGTCAGAGGACATTGAGATTTGCGAGGAACCCTGTGTTCCATGCTCACACTAACCACATTGAGGTGCACTATCATTATGTCAAGGAGAGGTTCTCTGCTAGAGAGATCAGTTTGGCATATGTGCCCACACAGGAGAAATTGTAGATCTTTTCACAAAGGCTCTACCTAGGGAGAAGTTTAAAGCTTTCTACAAAGCTTTGGGCTTACTTCCTTTTGTGGATTGATTCCAAAGAGCTTGACACTTCCTTATACATGGGTGCCAGCTCGTTGTTCACCGCATCACTCCTAGGGGGGATTTGTTGATATATTTAGGCAATGATGTGTGTGAACACTCTAGCACGACCGGGGCACTTTTTCTCTTCTTTAGGAGGTTTTTTCCCCCCAACTTGTATACATGCCTATAACCCTAATGGATCACTTATCTTTGTACATTCTCTTGGTAATACATTCAATATTATGTGTTGTGCTCCAAGCTTCTTCTTCTTCCTTGTGTTGTTTGCATGCTTTCGTAGACCTCAAACTCCAACAGAATTAAGTATCTTCATAACAAGTGAGTCAACATTTGGATAAAAAGCAATAAAAAAAGCAATCAATTCTAGAGATGATCCCATATCTCTTCACTCAAATAATTAACAAATGAAAGTAAGTTAAGCTCAATGGTAAAGAATGGAAGAGGTTAATTATTAACCATGGATATTTATAACTAGTAATTTCCTAATGGAAAAAGTTTTATGTAATTTGGTGAATGGCAATAATCCAAGCCCTAAAATAGATGAAATAAACCCTACAAGTTCTCAAAGGAGAGCTACAAAAGAGTGGAAGGAGAGAAATAAAAGATTTATGTTCACCCTATCACAGCACAATGGGAGCACCATGATAGGACATATTCATAAACCTAGACATGGATAAAGAGATATCGAAACATTAAGAAAGGTTTTCCTCTACATAAGCCAAAGCAATGAAAACAATTTAAGGATAACCTAAGAAACCTAAAGAAGGCCACTAATCAATAAATCAATTATTATTTTTTGAATGTAGAGGAGATTTTAGGTGCCCTAACCTCTATTCGTTGTGTGTTAGAAAATCATGAGATTCTAGCACAATCGTAATGATCTAAAAGATGGTGATAAATGAAAATCTTTTACAAAATCTATGTATGTTAATAACAAAATGCATAAGGCAACAAATGGATGTGTTGATAGACCTTTAGGTTTGTTAGAATGAATCATAGCCAACATTTGTGGTGCTCATATTGGCTCTATATATCAATTTCAAAAGTCTAGCAACTAAAAGATGATCCTAGGTAGTGCAAGACTAGGGAAGCAATTTGTTTAACGTCTAACATCAAGTTATAACTATTGAGATAGACATAAAGCATTACACCTTTGATGATTTTCCCCCTCCTCAATGGAACATCTTTCATACATAAGTAGATGAGTTGTCATTACACAATAGGCATAAGCATACACGTGTATGGTTATGTAGATATATGGAGAAAAAGAATCAAAAACAAAAAAAGAAGAAAGAGAAGTAGGAATTGATGTAAAAGAGTTACTAGTTTACTTTTGGGATAAACCTAACTTGTGAAGGGAAGTATTTCTTAGCCATATGTTCACATAAGTTGCTCATTTCGATCTTGAGTGTTGGGATGGCTTATGGAACCTTTGTTGAGAATTAACGTTAATTACAACAAGCTCAAGCTAATTTCAAACTAATTTCAAAGAAATACTAGAGAAAATAAAAAGAAATAAGGGCCTTATTTTTTTGTGGCCAAGCAAGCACCAAAGGTTAATCCATATCAAAGGGCATGGTTAGATGGATCGCCAAGAAACATGTTTGGAATATGAAGATTCATATACCTCAACCCTATAGATTTCTCAACTATTTAAGCATGGGTTTAGTGTGGAAAAATGTGGTAGAGATGTCAAAACAAGGCCATGCTATTGAGGGTTCATTATTCATCCATATATATTCGACTTCACTCATCAAGATTATCTCTTCTATTTGTAGTGTATTCTATAGACAATCAACTTGTCGTGATCATTTCTCTATATTGAAACATCCGATGGAATAGAGGAGTTGGAAAAAGATAACTATTAGTAAATTATGATCAGTAATTTCCTAATGGTAAAATGTTTATGTAATTTGGTGAATGGCACTAATCCAAGTCCTGAAATAGATGAAATAAACCCTACAAGTTCTCAAAGGAGAGCTGCAAAAGAGTGGAATGAGAGAAATAGAAGAGTTATGTTCACCCTTTCACAACACAATGGGAGCACCATGATAGGACATATTCATAACCTAGGCATGGATAAAGAGATATGGAAACATTTAGAAAGATTGTCCACTACATAAACTAAAGCAAGGAAAACACAATTTAAGGATAACCTAAGAAATCTAAAGAAGGTCACTAATCAATCAATCAATTATTATTTTTTGAATGTATAGGAGATTTTAGATGCCCTGACCTAAAATGGTTGTGTGTTCGAAAATCATGAGCTTCTAGCACAATTTTAATGGTCTAAGAGATGATGATAAATGAAAATCTTTTACAAGCTCTATGTATGTTGGAGAAAAATATCATGATTTTTTATCAATTAGTATCTCTTATTTTCATTGAATTACTTAAACTTGAAGGAGCTAAATCCAAGGATGGTCAAAATCAACTCTTATATGCAAGTAGATAAGGTAGAGGTAGCTATACCAAAGATGGATATATAGGAGAGTAGGCTATCAAAATCATCAAGAAAATTATCAGTAAGTTCAAAATAAAGAAGGAAATGGAAGTGGAAGATTCAACCAATGCTAGGACTACAACAACTACAACAAAAGACATGATTAGAGATCCTATATTTGTGGTAAGTTTGGCTATATGAAAATGAGCTTACCATAGAATTTATCAAAAATAATAGGAAACAAAAATAATAGGAAACTAAAATGTTTGGAAACAAAAATAATAGGAAACAAAAATTATAGGATTCACGTTGAGAATGATCAATTGTTATCCGTGAGGCATCATCAAGGTACAAATAAAAAAGAGGATAAAATGAAAAATGATGAGAGATGTATTTATCATATGTCATGTAGGAATGATTAATTTTTAGGTACCCAAGAAAAAATGATGTGCAAATAGAATATAACATTGAGCATTCCATTCAACACATAGGATGCATCGACATTGAAAATGGAAGGAAAGCAAATTAAACCACAAAATATGTTCCAAGGGAAGGAGTTGATAATAAGAGGTCTTAAAGAATTTATACTTCTTGCACATATTATAGGTTAAAACAATGCATGTAAGCTATGGAGACTTTAGCATGGTCTGGGCATGTCAACATTAAAAAACTAAAAAGAATGTTAAATTGGAATTTTTTCTAGAAGAATAGCTAATTTTCCATCTCATTATCTACATGAAGTATGTGAATCATGTCAATTCAGTATGCATGCTAGAGTACCTTTTAAGAAATCAGGTACATATCTCCAAAAAGCACTTGATTTGGTGCATATGGATGTATGTGGTCCAACAAGAGAGCCTTCTATAGGAGATAACAGGCAATATGTTTCATTCATAGATGATCATTCAAGAAATATCTAGATCTAGCACTTGGATGTGTTTGACATCTTCAAGAGGTTTAAAGCTCAAGATAGGTAGATATATAAGACCTAAATTCATATGGAGTAGTAGAATATTTCTCCCATCTCAAGGACCTTGCATGATGAAATTATCAAAATCCAATTCATAAAAAATTGTATCCCTCAACAAAATGGAGTTGTCAAGAGGAAGAAAGATCACCGAGGTATCTAGATGCTATTAAATCAAAAGAATGTACCTTTGTTTTAGTCAGAAGTTGCAGTTAGCATAATTTTATGCATAGTGAAGCATATTGATAATAAATCTTGATTTCTATCTAGCAATTGAGTTTCTTCCTCTTTAGTTAAGCCTTTGATCATCAAAAGGGGTTTCGCTAGTTTAGGTAGCTACACAAAATAATACTTTGTAATAACATCAAACTATACAACATACTTAATACCTTGTTTGCGAAAGACTAATGAATCTTCCTCCCAATTTTGAATGAAATTAGAAATGTAGAAATTTTGAATCTTCCTCTCCATGTACTCAAAGAAATGTAGAAATTAGAGAGACTATGTATGAAGAGTTTCATTTTTATTCTCCACATACTCAAAGAAATGTAGAAATTAGAGAGACTATGTATGAAAAGATCAGGATGATAGGAGGATTCATTTGCTTTCAATGTGCTCATAGGAGTGTTTATCCTCCAACACAAGATTCATATGAAGCTGTGAAAAATTAAGAGCTTAGTGCAAATTTGTGCTTGTAGTCTCACTTAGGCTGGGAGAAAGTGTCTCAACTAGGCTCTACATCTAAGTTGGGCTCTTGACATTTGTATCTTTCTACCATTATCTGTAATAGGAATACATTTGGAGAAATTGAGGGAAAAAGCATTTGAAATTTTGTTTTCTATTTTTGTAATCTACATTTTATAATGCAACCACATCCTTTTCTATTTTTTTCCTATCCTCTTGTAAACTTGTCCAGTTCAATTTGTCAAAGTATTGTTTCAAGCTAGCATTAAACAATAGAGGGTGGCAACACATTCTCGAGTAGAAGTCTAAAGCATGCAACTATTCAAGTATGGAACTACTAAAATAGTATCGGTCTTGTATAAGTGCAGATCAAGATGTACAAATTTGGTATGTGTGGTGGGACCTAGAGCTTGATAACTTACTCAGCTGGATGTACCTAACCTATCTTATGAATAGAACTCGCTCGCGACCTACATTTTCTAGTCCAAAGTGAGCATTATTATTCATGACAAGTCCAAGGGGATGCAAGAACCAAATATGACTCAAGGTGATCTTGTTGCACTCCTATCCCATATTAATATTAACATTCCCATTTTTAAAGGATCTTTGATGGAAGACCTTGACGATCATGTCAGGTGTTTCCTTGCATTATGCAAGAGCTGCAACTTAGAAGGCCAAACTGATGCCTTCATGGTCCTAGTTCTAGCAACCTTAGACGGGCTGGCAGACAAATGATTCAATCAGTTCAAGGAAGAATATTTCATAATATGGCAAGCCATGAAGAATAAATTCTTTTCTGCTTTTAGATCGAGGAACTTAACCAAACAAGTGCTAGATGACCTAGAAAATCTACACTTGAGGAAAGATGAATCCTTCCTAGAGTTAATGATGGGGATCAAGGCACTTGTGATAAAGAAACCAAAGGCTCCAAACAAATTATCTGATATCTTGAATTCCTTCCCAAGCTTTGCCTTAATTTCTTTGATACATGCATCATTATCACCTGTTATGATAAGATCATCAACATATATGCATATGTATATAGATTCTCCATCAACCCTTTTGATGTAGAGTGAAGGATCTGAATCACTTGCAACATAACCACACTTTATTAGGTACTCAACCAATCTCTGATTCCATGCTCTGGGTGCTTGCTTGAGTCCATACAAAGCCTTCTTTAGTTTACATACAAAATCATGCTTCTTTTCATCTTCATAATCTATGGGTTGATACATATAAACCACTTCTTCCAAATTTCCATTAAGAAAAGCATTTTTAATGTCCAATTGATACATTCTCCATCTTTTATAAGCTACCACTGAAATCAAAGTCCTAATTGTATTCTTATTTGAAACAGGACTAAAAGTTTCTTCATAATCAAGCCCATATGTTTGTGTGTAGCCCTTAGCTACTAACCTTGCTTTGTACCTTGCTAAAGATCCATCTGAATTCCATTTGACTTTGTACACCCATTTGTTTGTGACTACCTTCATGCCTTCTTCTCTAGGTACCGATTCCCAAGTTTGGTTTTCCTTGAGAGCTTGAATCTCCTCATCCATAGCATCTCTCCATTCCTTGTGTTGGCTAGCTTCCTCATAGCTTGACGGTTCCTTATCTTTGATAACATGTGTCATATAAGAATAATGCTTTGCAATAAAGCTATCATAAGTGAGCTTTTGAATAGGATGTTTTACCCTTTCTGACCTCCTTTCACTACCTATGATTGGATATTTCTTCAATGTTTGTTTCTTTTGCACTTCAGGTGTTACAACTTCTTCAAATTCATCTTCATCTTCACTTGAATGAAAATCTCTTACCAATTTACCTCCATTACCTCTATTGTCGCTACATTCTGATGTATGATCTAACTCCTTTTGCTTGCTCTTCCATGATGATGAGCTTTGTGAAGGACTTGGCATACTTGGTCCACTCAATGTAGTGCAAACTTGCACTTCCTCTTCATGTACCCGATCTGCATATACAAAGTCTTCTTCCTGTAAATCATTCACACCTCCAAACCAAGGTTTTAACTCATCAGACACAACATCCCTTCACACTCTAAGATTTTTAGTGACCAGGTTATGACACTTGTACCCCTTTTGCTCATTTGAGTAGCCAACAAAAATGCATTTTTCTACCCTAGCATCAAGTTTACCTTCTCTAACTTCTTGTGGGACATGAACATAGCATATGCAACCAAAAATCCTTAGATGAGACAAATTTGGTTTCCTTCGATAGTATACCTCATCTGGAGTAAGATCATGCACTCCTAAAGTTGGTACCCTGTTCATAATATATGTTGTTGTGGTTGCTGCATCAGCCCAATATGAGAAAGGTACATTCATCTCATTTGACATGCATGTAGCTACCTCTGCAATTTGCCTATTCTTTCTTTCTGAAATACCATTTTGTTGAGGGGTATACCTACATGTGTATTGCCTCCATATGCCTTCATCTTCTAAGAACCTTGTGAACTCATTGGAGAAATATTCTCCCACTCCATCTGACTTAAGGGTTTTAATCCTATGACCTGTTTCATTCTCAACAAGTGCCTTGTATTTTTTGAATACTTCAAACACGTCTGATTTTTGCTTGATTATATAAAACCAAATTTTCCTTGAACAATCATCAATAAAGTTAACAAAGTACCTATTACCTGCATGTGAAGGTTCTCTTGAAGGTCCCCATACATCTGTATGCACTAAATCCAAAACCCTTGGAGAAACATACTTGTTTTGACTTGAAAGGCAACCTAATTTGCTTCCCAAATTGACAAGCTTCACATACCTCATGAAGATGTGATGTTGAGAAGTTTGGAAGCCCTTTGACCAATGCACTTTTCTCCATGTTCTTTAGCTTTTCAATGTTTACATGTCCTATCCTTTTATGCCACAAATCCAAATCTGCAATTCTTCTATTTCCTGAAGTGATGAACATTACCTTGTTGGGGTTTTGCTTGATATTGAGAGTAAACATCCTTCCATGCTTCTCTCCTTTTGCCACAAGCTGAAATCCATTCTTTGGATCCTCTATGAAGCAACCGTTGCTATTGAACTTCACTTGGTATCCTTTATCTACCATTTGACGAACAGAAATGAGATTCTTTATAATAGTAGGGACATATAGGACCTCAGATAGTGCCTTGCTCTTCTTTCCATCTTGAAACTTGGCATCACCAATGTGTTTGATCTCATGCTCGGTCTTGTCACCTGTCTCTACACATCCTCTTTGTTTTGGAGCCTGTAAATTGCAAAACATGTCCTCCTTACAAGACATATGATTGCTACATCCACTATCTATGTACCAAGTATCATCCTTCTCATGTTTACTATCTCCATATGCGTGACTCATGGCAAGAACTTGATCACTAGACTCATTTGAATCATAGTTACCTTGAGCATTGTTCCTCCTTTGGTAGCATTCATTTGCCCAATGTCCTAGCTTCCCACAAATGAAGCATCCATTGCCTCTTGATCCTCTTCCTCTTCCTCTATTGTTTCTGCCTCTACCTCTTCCATTTGAAGATGAGCCTTCATTTGAGTCCTCCTGGTTGTCACTTTACTTGCTTTGGCTTTGGCTTCCTCTACCTCTTGATGCTTTGCCTCTTGCTCTACCTGCATATAGCATTTGACCTTGGGCACCTTTGCCTATGCTTCCACCTTGCAATATTGCTTCATTAACCATTAAAGTCTTCAATTGATCAAAATCAGGCATGTCCTCCCTAGCATACAATGAGGATATGAAGTTCCTCCACTTTTCATCATCTTTAAGACCATTAAGTACAAATGCAACCATGTCATCACCATCAATTGAATGTCCTATGGCTGCCAATGAATCTCTAATACCTTTGGCTTTAATTATGTAATAATGTATGGATTGGTTACCTCCTTTCTTCAAGTTGTTGAGCTCATTTTTGAGTTGTACCTTCTTTGCCTTTGTGTTTGTGGTGAACATCTTCTCCAAATATTCCCACATTTCCTTGGCCGTCTCCATGCTTTGAATGTGACCTATCATTGTGTTGCTTACATGCTGAGATATCATAAACATAACCCTTCTATTTCTTACCTCCCATTCTCTAATAGCTCTCCTTTCTTGGTTGGTAGGGTTAGTTGGATCCGCAGCAATTGGTTTGAAATCTCCTCCATTGATTATGCCTCCTAGGTCCTTGCTCATGATGAAGTTTGTCATCCTAAACTTCCAAGGTTGAAAGTTGTCTTTGTGAACCTTCTCAATCTGGTTGGATACCTCTCCCATCCTCTTGAATCACCTAAAATTGAAATATGGTGTGGGATTACCTCCTTTGTTGAAAGTGAAGTCCCTTTGTGTAATGAAGATCAAGCTCCCCCTTGGTTCCAAGTTTGCAACCTCCTTCAAGCTTTGTAAAGGCTTCAATGGTTGATTCCTTGGCTTGGCCTCCTTCTTTGTACTCTCCTTGATGTCCACAAGGAGCTCTAATACCACTGTTGGAAGATCTTTCCTCTAAATACACAACAAGAAGATTGGACCCTTCCCAAGACCTGTCTGCCTTCAGACTAGTACTCACTAAAATTGAAATATCTCACAGTTCCCAAATGCAATCCAAAAACCCTTTTAGCCACAGAAACTAGATAGTAAGGGCTTTCCAATGAGCTACAATCACTAGATTTTGACACATGTAGGCCTATCAACTGAGTCACACAAGATAGCCTAGTTTTCCTAACAAGTTTTGGGATAGAACAATAGACAAAGAAATAGCAATATCTCACAGTACAAGAAGGTTTTTTGCCAAAAATCTTTTTGGAATATAATCCTTTCTTTATAAGCTTTCCAGCAAGTACAAGAACTCTCAGAATGGAGCTTCCTACAAAGAGAAATGGAAGTCCTAATAGGCTACTATAGAAATGGAGCACCCTTTGGAAAGGGTAGGAGAGATATACAAGAGAATAAGAGCATCTATGAGAGCCTATGGCTCAATAGCACATATATATGCAACACCCCAACTTCCTAGCATCCACACACGCCTTGAATGAGCTTGGATGGTCTTTATATAGCCATGAGATCCTTCTATGACTCTTCATATGCCCTCCATGTCTCTTCACATGCCCTCCTTGTCTCTTCACTTGCCTTGTGACTTTGTCTCTTCATTGGAGTGGCTTTTGGTGGTCCAATGCCTCTTTTTGGATAATCTGCGCCTTCAGCTTTGTACTTTGACTTTCCTAAGGTTCAAAATCCTTCAAATGGAGTTATTTTATGAAACAACAAAACTTGAGCTTTCCCTAGAAATGCATATCTTTTAACATCAAGCAACCAAGCCATATGTGTGCTCTCCAATGAACAAGAGGAATCTTGAGATGAACCATAGGAGAAAGTGATATCACCATCACTAGCATAATCAATCGTCATAGACTCTCCTAAAACCACTACCTGACCTGCATTATATGCATGTCTCTGACATCATCGCCGCATCTGTCTATAGCAATGTCGTCAGCTATGGCCCTCAACATCAAAGTCATCGATGTGATCTGTGTCTCACATGAGTCAATGGATTCGCATACATATCATGTAGTCTCTGCCAAAATGCACTACTCGTCTCCTCATACATAACAGACTCATATATAGAATCCACAAGTTGTAATTGGATAGTGGAGCTAGCCAATGCATCCAAATCCATCCATACATGGTCGGACATGTCACGAGGCTTCTGTGCATCTCTATGCACATACATGTGTAACCCTGCACGAACCAATGTATGCCACATCTGAGCTTTCCATCTCGGAAAGTCAATGCCATCAAATCGACAAGACACCATGGTGGAAATCCAAGAGACTAGCAATGTAATAAGAGACTAGAAATAATACTATATCCTCAATAGGATCACACTTGCATATCCATATGCATAACTTACATCACAAATATCTCGCTGGAGAAGAAACCATGTGAATCACCTGTCACATAACCGTGCATCTGCTATGCATATAAAACCATGAGCATAATCCTGCTCCCCAAGTCTGCAAACTGACAAAGTAGATGTGAAAGAATCCAGGAAAAATTTCGACAGAGTATCCCCTATAAATTGAGCAATCAAACAAGATAACCAATATCAAAAGAACAATGATTAATTTTTCACCACCTGCCACTGATCCAATCAAGGATAATGGAAAATACATATGCCCACAAACTGATGGCAATATATGCCAATACAATGGCGATACACCTCCCACTCAAGAATAAATCTTGCAAGATGGTCCAACCTATCACGAACAATGTGTGACCAAGTCCAAGTGAATGGAGATCATCAATGATCCAAAGCTATCATACAAGCTTCAAGATCCACTAGAACTCTCTTCTCAAAATTTCAGTAGCATCTGCTCTATAAAATGGACTTTGAATCAAATAAACCATGTGGGAATCACCATCCACATATGCAAAGAATCACACTGGCAAATACATATCAATCAATGATACAAGGGTCTGAGTTCATCTTAGACTTTGTGGTATTATGAATTCCTCTCCCATCTAGAGGATTTCACTTACTCTTGGGATGACCATGACTTAGACATGCAAAGGTCATCCATGACTAGGGGCAGAACTACATCGGTACACAAACACGACACGATGAGACGATTGCAATGGAATCTAGTCTCAATCATGCACGGATGGGTAGTGCTAGTTTGTTAGTGGAACCCAATGATGAAGAGCTCGAATCCCTGGGACTGAGTTGTATTTTTGAAGACGAATACATCTTAAAGTTGATGGAAGCAGAATCTCCCTCATGTTACGCAATAACGAATTATGAGAATGAGATAGGAAACAAGGAAGAATCTCAGATAGAGGTCATGGGAATTGACAAGTCGCAAAGCGAAAAACATAGTAAGTGGGAGACCACACCTTAGAGGAGCACATGAATACTATGTTAACAGTGAAAGATGGAACACCTATCCTTGGAAGAGATACCCACGTGATGGCTACAAAAGGAAACTTGGGATGCTAAAATTAAAGAAACTTGTGCCTATAGTGACTCCCACTTCAAAGAATAGGGCCAAGGGTATCAATCCAACCAAGGATTTGAGAGGACTCTAGGCATCCAAGAGATAAATTTAGGAGCACCAAGGGAATATAAACCTATTTTGGTGGCATTGTGGCTTTGAGGAGAGCTTATTCTCTTGCATAAGGTTACTTCCTTTCTGCAAAATTACACAGATGTTTTCACATGGAACTATAAGGATCTCATAGGAATTCCTATGACATTAAGAATCCACACCATTACCTTGGTTTGAGATGCAAAACTTAAATGAGGAAGGATTTATTGCCTCAACCCAAGGTATGTTGAGGTTGTAAGGGTGGAGATTGATAAAATGGAAGCAAACGGATCATTATTCCCATTGAACACTCTGACTAGCTTTCATCGATGGTGATCACCCCAAGATGTATTCAAACAAGATTAAGGTGTATGTAGATTTTTGAGTCCTCAATAAGGTCACCATTCTGGATGGATTCCCACCCCATTCTCTAAGCAAGTAGTGGAAGACATAGCCGAGAACTCACTATACAATCTCGTGGATGGATATAGAGGATACAGTCAGATCTCTATACATCATAAGGATAGGTTGAGGACATTTTTTGTATTAATGTGGGAAATGTACATTTACAGCAAAATGACTTTTGGACTTCGTAATGTCCCAACAACCGTTAATCACACAACTTTGATCATTTTTGGCAGCTTGCTTCTAGGGTGCTTATGAATATTCATGGATGATTTCTCTAGCTTTTCAAGTATTGGCAAAAGCAACCCAATCAAGAGATTTGATGAGCATCTAGCCCAACTCGCTCTCATTTTTCACCAGTTCTTGGAAACTTACTTGAGACTAAACCCTCATAAGTGTCACTTCCTGGTAACACATGACACCCTTTTGGGCAATGCGATTTTTGGTATGCTGATGAAGAATTTTCCTAATCTATCATGGGTAGTAGTGCCAAATTAGGGGATTCTTACCACACAGACCCATCGATGTTCATCTCTTTGTGTTGTACTCCTATCATAGTGATTGACCATTGGCTTGCCTTTCGTTGTTGATGGATGTCCTTGTTGATGATTCACTAATGAGATTCTTCGAGCGCATGGTCTTGTCGCTTCTCTTTTCTTTTTTGAGGAACAATGTCACAAAACAAGAAGCAAGAGGTTAGTATCAATAAAATACATATGTCAAATGTGTTTCATGTGCCTAGTATTCTCAATTGTGTCTATGCACAGCCTTGTAACATAGCCCTATATTAATGCACATTGTGGAAATGCATGACTTGAATAGTGCGAAAGATGGGGTTATGCAGAGAGCACATGGTTTTCACACATTGAGGCTTCCGATGTTACTTGCAGACATTACTGCAATTTTTGTTTGAGGGTATCCATTTGATCTTGATCATTCCTCTTTATAGGAATCCATTTTAAAACAGTGTTTGATTGCATACAGATCACTTTTGGCCTCTTCATCTTTGGATGGCTTCTAAGATTTTGTATCCCTCATTTTTGGCTCGTTGGTTTTGTGGGGGCTACTAGTGCTTTTGCCTTCCAAACCCAAACCATTGTTGATTGTCTTCTTATAATTGCCGAAGAGGTGAGTTGATCTTCTTTTGATCTTTGTGCTTGGTTCTCACACTTGCTTCTCCTTGGCTTCTTTGTTGAGACTTTTCTCATGAGCAAGAGCCTTGCAACTAACTTCTTAGGCACCAAAATTTGTACATTATTGTGGTCAGCCTTCATCGATTGCTTTGGGAACCAACTTTGGAGGACTCTTTGAGATAGAGATCTTTGTTGTTCTGTTACTATTTGCCTTGTCTTTCTCCGCTGCTTCTTGAGTAATGAGTTTGATTGCAATGCTGTGATTGACTATTCACCCTTTCGTACCCAGATTTGCTTCATGCCTAGAACTACTTTCTACTTGGATTCTATTTGTCAATTTGATATAACGGTTGTCTTGTACTATTTTGCTAGCCTCTGTGGTTGAACTATTGTGGTTGTATTAGTCTTTGAAAAGGGAGAGAGATCCATGCATCTTTCAACCTCTTCTTCCATGATTGACTCCTTCTACATCATAGAGATTTTGACACATACAACATCTTCTTCTCTAAGATTATTCTTAGAAGAACTAAGGGAATGTGTGATACCTGGATTTGTGATCATGCAATTCTCTAATTCTAATATATAGCATTGTTCATGTAGCCAAACTTGAAGAAGTTGATGTCTGAGGTTTAAATTAATTGCATGGTCATAGATCCAATCTTGACCAAAGATAAGTGGTTCCATAAGGTCCTCATCTTGACACACTAACATTTTGATTGTCATTGGGACATCTTGAAGGTAGATGGGAAGCTCCACTTCACCCAAACAAGGGGTTTCCACACCTCCCAATCCTATGAGATAGACTTCTATGGAATTGATGCTCAATTGCTAGGCTCTTAAAGTCCTTACTCTCTTTCTGTGTCCTACCTCTATGGTCACAAAGGGACGTTTGTCAATTATTCAAGGAGCAATTACACCTGATGTTTGGCACATGGCCATGTGATATCTTGGGGCATTGGGATTGACATCTAGGCCTTGCTACCTTAATTTATTTCACCTAATGTGCTCTCTAGCCTTTGACTGTGCTTCTTCTCTAACTCGTTACTCTTCTTCTTTTTGTTTCTTAGCAGTGTTGAGTCTCATTAGCATATCCTCTGTAAGAGTTTCTTGATATAGCTTGACATGACATCCACTAATATAGCTTGGCAAGATGTCACCTTCTAGAGTGGCCAATTGAATTGCACCACTAGTGGAAATTCTATTAATGACCATGGGTCCATATCCTCATTTTTCCAAGTTATCGGCATGCTCCTTTAGTGTATAAACCAACAATAGGTGCCTATAGCATAGATGCCTGTTGTCGCCTGTAGCATAGTCTCACCTAAGAATTATAGGTCAAATATCCTTGGGGACAACTCATGTCCATTCCATTCATGCTCTTGTGCTACTTTCCAAATCAGGATCAAGAAGACTAATGGTAACACAACATTCTATCCGAAGATCATCTGAAATGGGGTGGCATTGAGTACCATTTTGTAGGCAACTTGGTAACCCAAGCAGCATGATGAAGTTGTTTATCCCAATCATAGCATTTATTATTTACCAGTTTGGTCAATACATTACATAGAATCTTATTTGTGCTCTCATCTTGTCTGTTAGTTTGTGGATGATAGGGGGCAAAATTCTTATGTATCACCAAGAATTCTTGGAGAAGGTTTTCAATAACTTCATTCAAGAAGTGCATACCTCTATCACTTAGTAACTCTATTGGTAACACATATCTGTTGAACACATTCTCAAATAAGACTTAGCCATCATTTGAGCATTGTTGTTTGTCGTGACTTTTACTTCTACCCACTTTGTAAGGTAATCTATGGCTACAATGATGTACTCAGCATGGGAGTTTCTAACTGGGGGGTCAATAGGACCTAAAAAGTCTATACCCCACTTCGAAAAGGCCGTCATATATTGTGAACATTGGCATGTGTCACATCTCTTCACATAGGTATGTGCATCCATATGAATAGAAGGCCACCAAATTCCTGAGAATAGAATGAACTTAATGACTCGGTTAGGCCCAAAGTGTCCACCTGCAACACCATTGTGTGAAATTTCTAAGATTTTCAAATAGTCTAATTCATGAATGCATCATCTTAAGTAACCATCTTTGCCTCTCTGATATAGGCTGTCTCCTAACAAGGCATAGTCTTGAGCCTCTTTTTGCATTCTTTGTTTTATTGTCAGACTATCCTCGTTGGGTAGTGTTCCTAATTTCATGAATTCTACCAATGGAGCACTCCATTATGGAATTAATGATACATGATAAAGGGTAGCATACTCCGCTACGGGTCTCTCCTAGCACATTGGACAATTCTTAATCCTCTCATGTATTTCTCTATCCATAGTTGGCAAATACACTCATAAATGTTTCAGATTCTACAATGTTCATTGTTTAGAATAGTGATTTCCTAGCAATCCTTCATGGGCTTGTTGCAACCAACTACCATGTTCATCCTCCTCGACACAACAAGCTAATACATCGTCTGTATCTTGTTTTTACATGCTTCCTGCCAATATTTGCTATTTTTTTTATTTGATAATTTCATCTTTGTTTGTTTTCACATTCTTATTTGTGGGTCCAAAGGTTAGGATAGGTACCAACTTATCTGCCCATTTAGAAACAACTTCTAAATTGAACACATAAGCAGCAGGCAGTTCATCAAACATGCCTTGCAGTGACTCCCCTAAAGTAATGTGAGAAAGGTGATCCACCTTGAGGTGGGTCCTACCTTTTCTAACAACCACGTCAAAGTCGTATTCCATTAGTAAGAGGAACCATCTTATTAGGCATCCTGTATTGCCACATTTATGGATCAAATATAATAAAGCTTGATGATCAATGAAAAACTTGACTCGTTGGCCAGTACATAGTATCTAAACTTCCTCACGGCATATACCATACCTAAGCGTTCTCTCTTGGTTGTTGTATAGTTTCATTAGACTGCGTTTAGTTCTTTTCTAGCATATGCTACAGGAAAATCTAGATTTCCTTCACTAGTGGGCTGTGCTAGCACACATCCTATTGCATAATTGGATGCATCGACATGGACATGGAATGGTTTATTCCAATGAGGAGTGGTCACTATTGGTGTTGTGCACAAATGTCTCTTCAACTCATTGAAGGAATTTTTGCATTCATCGTTCCACTTGAAATTTGTCAACAAAGCATAAAGAGGTTTAGCTATGATCGCATTCATGTGGATAAACATGTGGTAATATCCATAATGGCCCATAAAGGCTTGTACCTCTTTAACATTCCTTGGCCTTGATAGCTCTGCTATGGCTCTTACTTTGTCCTCGTCTGTTAATATTCCATTTTTAGAAACAATATGACCTAAGATCTTACCTTGACGTACCATGAACACTTTTATGGGTTGAGAAAAACTTGATATTCTCTACACTTGTTGAAGATCTCTTTGAGCTCTAGGATGTGGTGTCTTCTTTCTTTGGAATGCACACATAAATCATCCACATATACTTCTAACTCTTTTGCAAGAACTCTTTGAAGACATGACACATGAGCCTTTGGAATGTTGCAGGTGCATTGGTGAGCCCAAATGGCATGACATGAAATGTAAAGATTCCCCGCTCTGTGGTGAAGGCTGTTTTGTATTGATATTCTTGGGTAATGACTACTTGGTTGTAACCTAAAAATCCATGAAGGAAGTTGTAAACTTCCTTGCCTGTGACACTCTCCAATAAAGGTTTGCCTGTCACACAAACACACTATACAAGCACATACATACACACACATACAAACACATGCATATGTCTCTGTCATTCAAGTTTTTCACTTTCAAGTCCTAACCGTGTTGGTGCAATTACTCCAAGCCTAAATGCTTGATCACTTATCCTAAAATTTCATGTATTAGCACATGAATGAACTCTTGTAAAAGATTGAGGTTTACTCCTTGTAAAAGTGCATATATGGAATCATTTCCAATTATGGGTTCTTAGGGAAATATTTCCACAAATTATTTGGTAAGAACTTATGGCAAATCAATTCCTAAAACTTTGGATCACTTTTAGGTAAAGATTTGAATTCAAACTTGAATCTTGGCTCCAACAAAAGGCTATAAAAGGAGGACTGCCTAGTCATGTGGAATGCACCCAAGAATAGCAGAGATTTGAGAGGAATTTGTGTGGTATATTGAGCTCACATTATACCTCTACTATTTCCCTCACATTGTGCAATCATTTATTTCCAATGTCAATGCAATCTATGTGCATTAATGCATATAATTTTCTCATATCTCATATCTTCTACTCTATCATGTATCACTCAGAACAGTCAACTTCATTGATCCATTTCTCCAAATTTCAATTGGCTCAGTCATTCTCGAGTTATGTGCAAAACATTGCTGTCTGGTCTGCACACTATCAACTCCCTAAAATGTCGGGATGCATCTCTAATTTTCTAAGATTTATTCTATGAGCATAGTTTATCATTTCAAGTGAAATAATTTGCAAAAGTTAGCTACCCAAGTTAATTAGATATGCCCAAAATTATTTTGCTCAATTGTTAGCAAAGAAAGAGAACTGCTCATTTTTCTGAGTAGGTGTAGTGACCAAAATAGCAAGTTTTTGGTTCACAATGAAACTCCAACTTATCTGTTTTGTTCCAATGATTTGCAGATCATCTTCCAAAGTACTTGGGTGATTATTTGTGCTTTCTAGAAAGCTCAAGAGGTCTAGTTTGCACTCCTCAACCCGATTTTGGATGATGTGAAGCAAGTGTTTGCAGCACCATCTCATCTCTAGAATGTCTCCACCATCTCCTCCAACAGTGGTGTCAGAGCAACATCAAGGTGAAATGGGACATGGATTTCCATCATTCATTGAAAAATTGGACAAGAGCAATTATCCAGCTTGGTCCCTAAGGATGAAGGCTTACCTTCAAGGAAGAATCTTGTATGGATACATATATGAAGATGAAGAAACGCCAACCTTTAGAAGCAAAAACCAACCTACAAGGGAGGAGCAAGAGATACTAGCTGCATGGTGTGCAAAGGATGCTCTAGCTAGGTCTTACATATTAGGATTTGTAAGACTTCCCAAGACACTTGGGAAGTACTATCTTCATACTTCGCATCAGATACGAGGGCTAGAAAGAACGAGCTTTGGATGGAGTTCACAACCTTGAAGAAGCAACCAAAGCAAAGTGTAGCTCACTATGTGACCAAGGTGAAGGATGCAGTTGATCAACTTGGGAGTATTGGAGAAGAAATAGAAGAGGAGCATATAGTAAGGTAGATCATAAATGGCATCAAGGCTGATGACAGATGGAAGTCTTTTACCATAGCAATGGACCTATATATGGACATGTAGATACCTAACCTCAATACATTGATGGGACAACTCTTCACAAGTGAGAAAAAGCTCAACAAGAATAGAGATACTTCTAGAGGTAATCAATCTTCTACCCTTTACACAGATAAAAATAAGAGTAAAGATAAAGGCAAAGGTAAGAGGCATGAAGAAGATGCAAGTACCTCCCAAGTAAACCTCACATGTAGAGGAAGAGCTACTAGAGGAAGGGGTAGAGGAGGAAAGCAAGGCAAGGGGAGTGACCATACAACTCTTCACCTTGCAACATTTGTGGCTTGACCAATCATACTGCACATGAGTGCTTCAAAAACACAAGGAATCAGAGACGAAGAGTCTTCCAGAGAGGAGGCTATGGACAATCAAGAGGCAAGTTCAATAATGGAGGAAACAACTACCATCACAATTACAACCAAGGCTACAAAACCAACTATCAAGGAGGCTTCAGAGGAAGGAGAGACTACAACAACTATACAAAAGATGATGAATACCTATTCTATATTGATTTTGGTTGCTCCAATCATGTGGCCTACTCTCAATTAAGGCCATCACTGACCATGGCAAATAGGCATTATTTGATAACACACCTGTCAAGGTGATTGACCCTACAACTAAATACATCTCGCATAAGGAAATGAAGACAAAGGGCTGTAAAAACTATCATATTTTCTATCTAAAGAGACCCTATCTAGCCTTTGGCATCAATGATATGGCCACACATCATCCTTAATGGAGGTTTCTACATCAGAGATGGTGAAGCGATTTCCCAAGATTGGGCAATTACATGATATCTACCAAGCTTGCATCCAATGCAAGCAACACAAGGTCCCATTCCCAAGGAGGCTTCCACCTCATCTACGAACACTCTAGCCCTAGTCTGCATGGATCTTTGTGGAACCATGAATACCCCTTCGCTTATTGGGTCCATATACTTCTTGATCCTAGTAGATGATCACTAAAGATATATTTTGGTATAATTTTTGAAGTCTAAGGCACAAACCTTTTCCAAATTTTGAGAATGGATATCTCAAATTGAAAAGGAAGCAACCAGTTCATTCAAGACTATTAGATCAGATAGAGGTGGTAAGTTCAACAATCAAGACTTCCATAATTTCTTAAAACAAAAGGGCATTAATGTTGAGATATCAAGCTCAACATGTGATGATCAGGGATGACACATATCACTTTTTCATTTCTCTAACATGTATAGTGGTCATGTCAGTATATATTAGGGATAATTTAATGAGCTTTACTAGGTTTATCTACCAAGTGTGACGGAACATTTGTTTCCTACTAGCTCACTCATTCACAGACATTAGGATTTTCCTTATGTACTATTCTTAATATGTTGCAGTAGCTATATTGTTGTTTTAGGCCATTATTGTATATTACTTTGTGTAATAGAAGAAGAAGAAGATCACTCTTCCTTACCTCAGTCTGTGTGTGCTCCTCTTTGAGTGTGAGAGTGTGTGAGTGAGATCTCTTCCTCATGTCCTTTTTCTTCACATGGTATCAAATCCAATGTGGTTGTACAAAGCTCGTGAAGAAGGCCGACAATGAAGAGTATGTAAGAAGGCATAGAGAAAGTGCACTTCACAAATGACCTCAGATTGCTATGAAATTTGGTGTGAAGGTAGAAGGTGTCATCTTAACCTTTGTTTTGAGCCCACATGGTGGGGCCCACAAAGAACATAGGTCAATTTGCAAAACTCTAACTTGCATTCTTTTTGGTAACACTCAAATATCAAGATCCATAATTTCAAGTAGTTTCGTGTACTATTGATACATGCAAACTGTGTTTTTTTTTAGATCGAACTATCACATCACAGTGTGATAATTCTCAAAAATACTGTTTCTAGTGTTTTTTTTTGTATTGTGAATTGTTATAGAAATGGAAAATGCTAATGGAATGAGTCAGCTTATGAGTAATAAGTTGGACAAGAAAAGCTTTCATGCGTGGAGATCTAGAATGATGAATTTTCTAATGGCAAAAGGCTACTCGAAGTACATCAAAGGAGAGAATGAAAATGCTCCATAGTTACTAGAGAGGAATCGAATTGCAAACCAATTAAGAACATATGAAGAATGGAATCAAGGAGCACAATAGCTAATGTATTGGTTGTCTAATAGCATACAAGATAGCATGATTCGGCACATACAAGATGCTACTACTAGAAATAGGGTGATGTAGTGATGCCCCCGCATGAAAAAAAAGTGGGTCTCATCGCTTATGCGATGCTAGCATCGCATAAGCGACGAGCCTATTTTTTATTAAAAAAAAGATGTGTCGTCGCATAAGCGATGCATAGTGTCGCTTATGCGACACTAAAAATATCCGTTCTAAAGAGCATCGTTAGTCAACGACGCTTTTAATGACGTTGGAAAACTGCCTGCAACGCTGTGCATCGCATACACGACGTCCTGGTATTCTAGAGCGTCGCATAAGCGACGCTCTGGAATGTTTAACAAAATACAATTTCTCCCATCACATTTGTGTCGGGATTAGGATGAAAGAGAGAGAGAGAGAGAGATCGACATGGTACTAGCACACACACATCTTTTGAAGCAAGGTATGCACACACACACACACATACACACACAGATTTACACACACACACACATACACTCACATACATATGCATAAACACACATAGACACACACACACATACACATAGACACACACACATACACACATAGAAACACATACATACACACATAGACACACACACATACATATTAGACACATACACACTTACACACAAACACACATTTCCACACACACATTTCCACACACACATACACATGCATACACACATATATATACACATCCACACATATATGCACACAGACACACATACACACATAGATACACACACATAGACACAGATTTACACACACACACACAGATTACACACACACACACAGATTTACACACACACATATATACACACTAATTTACATAGACACATACACATGCATACACACACACATAGACATATGCATAAACACATAGACACACACACATACACACATAGACACACACACACATACACATACACATACACATACACACACACATAGACACATACACACTTACACACACACATAGACACATACACACTTACACACACACACACATCCACACACATTTACACACACACATATAGATGCATACAGACACATATATAGATACACACATATATACACACATACACACATACACACACACATATAGACACATACACACACATATATGCATACACACACACATGTAGAGAGACATACACATACATGCATACATAATGCATATGCATATGCATACATACATACTTACATGCATACACACACATGCATACATATGCATATGCATACATACATACATGCTTACATGCATACACACACATACACATACACACATATATATGCATAAACACACACGTGTAGAGAGACAGACACACACACATACACATACATGTATACATATGCATACATAATGCATATGCATATGCATATGCATACATACATACTTACATGCATACACACACATGCATACATAATGCACATGCATATGCATACATACATGCTTACATGCATACAGACACATACACATGCATAGACACATATATATGCATACACACACACGTAGAGAGACATACACACATACACGTACATGCATACATAATGCATATGCATATGCATATGCATACATACATACTTGCATGCATACACACACATACACACGCATGCATACATATGCATACATAATGCACATGCATATGCATACATACATGCTTACATGCATACACACACATACACACGCATACACATACATATATATATATATATATATATATATATATATATATATATATATATATATATATATATATATATATATATATATATATATATATATATATATATATGCATACACACATGTAGAGAGAGACACACACACATACACATTCATGCATACATAATGCATATGCATACATACATACTTACATGCATACACACACATATACAAACATGCATACATATGCATGCATAATGTGCATGCATATGCATACATGCATACACACACATACACATGCATACACACATACACATACACACATAGACACACACACATAGAGAGAGACATACACACACATACACATACATGCATACATATGCATACATATGCATACATAATGCATATGCATATACATACATACATACTTACATGCATACACACACATACACACACATATGCATACATATGCATACATATGCATACATATGCATACATATGCATACATAATGCACATGCATATGCATGGATACATGCATACACACACACACATAGACACATACACACATATATACACACAGATTTACACACACACATACACATGCATACACACACATACACATTCACACACATACACACATAGACACATACACACATAATGCATATGCATATGCATACATACATACTTACATGCATACACACACATACACACGCATATGCATACATAATGCACATGCACATGCATACACGTACACACATAGACACATACATACACATAGACACATACACACATAAACACATACACACTCATAGACACATACACACGTACACACACACACACACATCCAGACACATTTACACACACATACACATGCATACAGACACATATATATAGATACACACATATATACACACATAGACACCCACATACACACATAGAAACACACACACATACACACATAGACACACATGCATACACACACACATAGACACATACACGCACATATATGCATACACACACACATGTAGAGAGACATAGACACACATACACATACATGCATACATATGCATACACACACGTAGAGAGACATACACACACATGCATACATATGCATACATATGCATACATAATGCACATGCATATGCATACATACATATATGCTTACATGCATACACACACATACACACACATACATATACACACATAGACAAACACACACACGTAGAGAGAGACACACACACATACACACATATATATGCATACACACACACATACAGAGACATACACACACATACACATACATGCATACATATGCATACATAATGCATATGCATATGCATACATACATACTTACATGCATACACACACATACACACACACATGCATACATATGCATACATAATGCACATGCATATGCATAGATACATGCTTACATGCATACACATACACACATAGACACATACACACACATAGATACATACACACACATAGACACATACACACACATATACACATAGATTTACACACACATATACACATAGATTTACACACACATATACACACAGATTTACACACACATATACACACAGATTTACACACACACATACACAGACACACTTACACATGCATACACACAGACATACACACATAGACACACACACACTTACACACATAGACACACACACACATAGACACATACAAACTTACACACACACATATATAAACACACACATACACGCATAGACACATACACACTTACACACACACATACACACATCCACACACATTTACACATATGCATACACATGCATATAGACATATATATACAGATACGCACGTATATACACACATAGACACACACATATACACACACATAGACACATAAACACTTACACACACGCATACACACGTTTACACACATACTTACACATGCATATAGACACATATGTACAAATACACACGTATATACGCACATAGACACACACACATAGACACACACACATGGACACATACACACACATATATGCATAGACATACACATAGAGACATACACACATATATATGCATACACACATAGAGACACATACACACACATACACATACGAATAGGTTGTATTGTGGGAGTGGCTTCTGTCGGAGACTGCTCTGGAGATGGTTGTGGTGAGGGTGATTCTGGCACCTAAAGGCAGGGGATAGTTCCTCTCATTCGCTTTCCTGCTCTTCCTTTGCTGGCTTTCCTTGCTTTCTTTGTTGTCCCCTTGAATGCTTTTAACTCCTCGCTGGTCATGGCACGCTCAATCGGTAAGTCATACGCCAAGCACATATATATAATTCTCGTAAGCGCACAGCATCAATTGATGAATTTCTTTCGTTCCCATCTATGTTGTGCCAAATAGAGCTGATCAATTATCCAACTTGCTAGATCAACAGTCTGGGGTCCCGTACATGCTAGGTATAAGCCAAACCAGATTCTTTTGTGGGGCATAGTAAAGCGATCCTGAGTTGGGAAAGCAAAGTGTTGCTTGCATATCCGTAATGGCTTGGAGAGCTCAAGGGTTATAGTAGAGATAGCCTCCCACTTAGTAACGTCACCACGTTTCATTGGCTTTGGAACTAGCCGTTTGCGCTCTGTCGGAGTGTGCGTTCCATGTATTTTGAGAGCTGCACGAATTAAATCTTTGGAAAAATAAAACCTTCTGAATGGAGGGTCATTCACCAAGGATGGCAACATAAATGTGCCAGGTAGATCCTTGTTCTCCAAAGCCGTCAAAGTGGTTACTAAGTAAAAGCATCTGTAAAAGTCAGGTTTAGGCAAAGGGTCACTGAAATACTCTGTGAAGCCGGCTCTTGCCCAAACATGTGTTAAGTCTTGTGTGTTCTGTAGCCCTTTGAACTCTCTTGAAAAGAACTGGTACTTGGCCCACGTGCGATAATCAAATGCCAAATTGGCCTCAAATATGAAATCAGCGTCCGCTAATGGTCCTGCTAGGCCTTGACACCAGTGAGAATTACGATGAATCTTCTTAGTATATCCTCTAGGAGGATCGTCGATTGGCATGGGTCCTGGAAAACCTTGAAACTCTGGTGGTTGTATCGTCGGATGAGGTTCCGTGAGTAGTTCTCCAATATTGGCCATTGGTGCACTGGGGCCAGCTTCTGATGGTCCTTCTTCGGTTTGCATGATGATTGACGTGCTAATGGAAAAGATCTGCTACAAAAGATTAGCACATTAGTATGGAAATTAATTATGATCCCATTAAGGTGAGACCGCAATCCCTTTCCATAGCCGATGTGTAACCCGTGTAGCCAAGTGTTGTGGTGTGATTGATGCAATGCTTCTTCCAGAACTAGTGCAGGTCTCTAGACACCTACATGCGTTCAGATGATACATACATTTCTTGATGAGGTATTATTACAAGTGATGTTGGGTTATAGTGTGTGGATTTATACAAGGTTCAATCGTGAATGAGTTATTACATGGTTGTAGATTAGTCCGGGTGGGAGTTATGTTAGACAATGCGTTAGGAGAAGACTTCTGGATACGTTTAGGTATCCACTTCCTAAGAGTTTTTGATCGGGTGATAGGTCTCTACGGAGGGACAAAAGATGATATCGGATTAGGTGGTATGGAGGGCTGAAAAGCTTTCCGAAGGGTGTATTTTACATGGCTTGAGGGTTGAGCTATAATACATGGTTTGGGTACCCAAATTTGCGTGGGTGTGGGTCTGTTCATAAGGTACTTCTTGGCGATCCAAATTTGTCGAAGGTTCGTATTCGTAGAAGAAGGTCGAGGGGATGTTGGATACTGATTCTGTCTCTGCCTTGACTTCTTCTTATCAATGTCTGCGTTGTTGAAATCAGTCGGTGCTTTCTGTTCTTTTGGCACCCATATTTGTCTTGTGCCACTTGCTTTGGGATACTAATACTGCTTTCCTCTTTGTGTCGTCTGATGTTGTCGTCGGTCTGGGTTCCTTCGTCGTGACTCTGTTGTGGTTGAGGTTGAGAGGTCGAATGGACACTCTGCTTTGGAAAAGAAGGGAGGTCCAACACTTGCGTGACCTACCCATTAGGAAGTGCTCCTTTCATACTTTTAATCTAGGCCAGTCCGCAGTAAGTGTGGAAGGATGGGCACCGCAGGGTGTTTTGCCCATGTGTCCGCTGATGCAACCCACCTGACCGCTGATTGTGTCCATCTGCCCTAGCGGTTGGGTAATTGCCCCTTCTAGTTTGCAGGAAGTCCCAGGGAAAATCTCAAGACATCCTTCTGATTGAAAACTGTCTATAGCCAAGCCCGAGTGGGTTGGTGTAGACGTAACGTGACTGATCTGACCAAAGATCTTCCGGTCTTCCGTCACATGCATTTCACAGGGTCTAGGGTTACAAACCTTAGTCGGAATGCCATTAGGGAAGTCAAGCGGTATCACTCGCTTCTGATCTAAGGTTCCAATCTGTAAGGAGCCTTGTCTAAGATTTAGGTCCACTGAGTGATCGTATAGCCAGTCTTGGCCAAGGATTAGGGGTTCTATCAGGTCGTCATCATGGCACACTAGTAGCTTTACTGTCAAGGTCACTTCGTTTATGAGGATAGGAAGGTCCACCTCACCCATGCAAGGGGTTTCCATGCCTCCTAGCCCTATGAGGTATGCCTCAATTGGCCACATTTCTATTCCTGAATCCTTATAGTGGGACCTTCTAATCGCACTAGTTGCAGCACCTGAATCAATTAAAGCCCTGAGCTCTTGGCAAGGGTTGTCATGCTCTAGCCTGACTGTAATGAATGGTCTCCTGTCCACTATGCTAGGATGAGTGGTTGACTTTACTTGGCACATGGCCATGGGGTATCTGCGTGATGTTTCCAGATGATTATAATGTTCTCTCCCTAGTCCTTGTCTTCTTAACTTCATGCGCTTAATGTGTTCTATAGCTTCTGCCTGAGCTTCAGCTCGTATTCTATTTTCTTCCTCCTTACGCTTCTTTGCCAACGTGAGTCGTCTAAGCATATCCTCAGTAAGAGCTTCCTGATATAACCTGACTCTACAGCCACTAATGTAATTAGGCATTATATCTCCTTCTAAAGTGGCTATTTGTATTGCTCCACTTGTCAAGAGTCTGTTGATGATCATAGGTCCATAACCTCGCTTTTCTAACTTTCATGCGTGTTGTTTCAGCGTATATACTAGAACTAAATCTCCTTCTTTCAAGCCTTTATCTTTCACATGTGCATCAAAATATGCCTTCTGTCGCTTCTTAGCTGCGTATATTCCTGTTGCTGCTTTTAGCCTGGTTTCTCCTAATCGGTCCAAGTCCATTATTCTCGCTGATAATTCATGGCCGGTCCACTGATGTTCTTGTGCAACCTTAAGGGTCTGTATCAAGAAGTCCAAAGGAAGCACAGCATTCTGACCAAAAACCATCTGAAAGGGATTTGCATTGAGTACGGTCTTGTAGGCCACTCGATATGCCCAAACAGCGTGGTGTAACTGTTTGTCCCAATCTGAACGTTTGTTGTTCACGAGTTTCGTCAATACGTTACAAAGGATCTTATTAGTGCTTTCAGCCTGACCATTGGCCTGAGGATGATATGGTGCGGATTTCTTGTGAATCACCATAAAATCCTGTAACAAATATTCAATGACTTGGTTTAGAAAGTGAGTTCCTCGATCGCTCACTAACTCTATAGGCAATCCATATCTTGTAAAGACATTTTCAAATAAGAATTTTGCAGTCGTGTGTGCATCATTCTTTTTTGTGGCTTTTGCCTCTACCCATTTGGTAAGATAATTTGTGGCGACAATAATGTATTCAGCATGTGTACCTTTTGCAGGGGGGTTAATGGGTCCTACAAAGTCTATGCCCCACTTATAAAATGCACGTCCGCCCATCATGGGTTTCAATGGCATTTCATCTCTGCGAGTAGGAAATTGAGTTCGTTGGCACACATCACATCTCTTTACATAGGTATGTGCATCCATGTGAAGAGTGGGCCACCATAATCCTGCAAAGAGGATGGCTTTGATTATCCTATCTGGTCCAAAATGACCTCCTGCAACACCTTGGTGTGCAGTCTCTAGTACGTGCAAATACTCGCTTTCATGAATACATTGTCTTAAGTATCCATCTCGTCCTCGTTTGTATAGATTATTGCCAATAAGTGAATAGTCTTGAGCTTCCTGCTCTAAACGCGTTGTTGTGCTAAGGTCATTCCTTGAGGGAATGTTTTCGTCCTCAAGTATGTCACTAAAGGTTCACTCCAGTCTGGTGTGGGAGACACGTGATATAATGTAGCATGTTCTACCGGTGGTCTTTCACAACAAACATGGCATTCTTTACACAACTTGTAGACATCTGCTTCCATCGTAGGCCAATATACTCCTAGTCTATGCAGAGTCTGTAATGTTCGATGTTTTGAATGATGTTGCTTTAGTGCACCTATGTGTGCTAATTGCAACCAATTCGCATGTTCTGATTCATCTACACAACAAGTAAGAATCTTTTGATTATCTTGTTTATATATACTTCCTGCTATTATGTGATATCTTTGAGATTTGGTAATCTCTCCTTCCTGGATCTTTATCTTAGGATTTTTCGGCTTAGCCCATTCTGGTGCTACCTCAAGGTTAAATATGCATTGGGCAATTCATCCACTACTCCTTGAGGAGCTTCTCCTGAGGTTAATCTTGAAAGGTGGTCAGCTCTAAGATGTGTCTTTCTTTTCCTGACTACTACTTCAAAATCGTACTCCATGAGTAATAGAAACCAACGTATCAGTCGTCCCGTGTTAACTAAGTACAATAGGGCTTGATGATGTGTAAAGAATTTGAACTTGTTTGCCAACAAATAATGTCTGAATTTCTTTACCGCATAGATCATTCCTAATCCTTCTCGTTCTGTCGTGGTGTAATTTCTTTCTGCTGCGTTCAATTGTCTACTCGTGTAAGCTATGGGGAGATCTATGTTACCTTCATTCGTGGGTTGTGCTAAAACACATCCTATGGCGTAATTGGATGCATCCACATGTACATGGAACGGCTTACTCCAATCTGGGGTTGTCAATATAGGTGTTGAGCACAAACGTCGTTTGAGTTCATTGAATGAATTCTCACATTCATCTGTCCATTCAAAATGAGTCAAAAGAGAGTACAATGGCTTGGCTATGATTGCATACATGTGTATGAATCTCCTATAATAACCGCAATGGCCCATAAATGCCTGTACTTCTTTCACGTTTGTTGGTCTAGGTAATTCTGCAATTACTTTCACCTTTTCTTCATCTGTCGAAATTCCATTCTTTGACACAATGTGTCCTAGAATTTTGCCTTGTCTGACCATGAAAACACATTTTTCTGGGTTCAAACAAACCTGATATTCTCGACATTTGTCAAATATTTGTCTTAACTCAGGGATATGTGTCTGTCTTATATTCGAATGAGCACATAAGTCATCGACATAAACTTCCAAATTCTTACGTAAGAATTTCTTAAAAACATGACACATGAGTCGCTGGAAAGTAGCGGGTGCATTTGTTAAGCCAAAAGGCATCACACGAAACGCAAATATGCCCCATTCTGTGGCAAAAGCCGTCTTCTGTTGATCTTTTGGAGCTATGGTTACTTGATTATAGCCTGAGAAACCATCAAGAAAGCTGTAAACTTCCTTGCCCGCAACTCTTTCCAATAAGTGTTCTGTGATAGGAAGAGGATAACTGTCTCTAATGGTGGCGGCATTAACTTTTGTAAGGTTAATACACACACGCAATTTTCCATTCTTCTTGGGCACAACCACAATGGGGGATACCCATTCGGTATGCTCAATTTCGTAAATGAATCCTGCTTCTATCAATCGATCTATTTCCTCTTTAATCTTCGCAGCGTAATTATCATTGTACGTGTATGGTTTCTGTTTCGTAGGTTTCGCATCTGGAGTCATAGGGATTCTATGAGAACATATGTCTGGATCTACTCCTTTCAGATCTTTGTAACTCCAGGCAAACACATCTCTATATTCGCGCAATAGGGCAACTAATTCTTCTTCTTCTTCCTTCGTCAAATCATGCCCTATGTATGTACATTTTTCTTCTCCTTCTATGGCTACTATGATTTTCTTGGTTTTCTCTCGGTTATCATATACTTCTCCCACTTCAACTTTTCTGTTAGGCATTCGTACCATGATTCTTCTATCTTCTATTTCATACTTCTTGAAGTTCTCGGGTACTTCAAACAAAAATTCTTCTTTTTCTGACATGGTTTCTTTCTTCTTTCTTTTCTTGCCTTCACTCTTGTTAGTCACTTGAGTGGCTATTCTCACATCATTCATAACTTCTTCGTGTTTCTGAGGGTGAGTCTCTACTTCGTAGAAATATTCTTCTTCTGATGCAAAGGGTGAGTCCATAATAATTGACTCTAAATCAAAATCACTTGCATCCTCAAAGGCATCAGTGTTAGGTTTACATTCTTCTAAAACTGCATCGCACATGATTGGCTCTATCTTGAAAACTGAAATGTCATAGCCATCCTCATCACAGTGGGGTGTCCATTGTTCTTCATTGATGGCTACATCCATGGTTGCTAGGATTTCTGCCCAACCATGGGGTTCGAATTCTTCGTCTGGAAATACTACCGGTGCATATGCTGGGTCTTGAAGGGTTCGTGGATTTTGTTCTGCACCTAAGGTCCTTGCTTCTAACCGTTCTTCCTCTTGTTTTGCAACTTTACACATCCATAGATGAGTGTCCTCGTGCAACCATGAGGGGTCTGACTCTAATGAGTGTACCGATTCTGTTTCTACTGGTGTCTTATGGATGGTATTCCATTGTATTGGGGGTACATCTCGATGTGAATAGTCTTTAAGATTGACTTTGGTAGTCACTCCTAAATGTTGCAAGTACAAAGAATTAGTTCCCCAATCTTATACAATTTGCAACTGACGCATGAATGGTCGTCCCAATATCATCTCATAAGCATGATTCTTCGCAAAGTCACAAATGGCAAAGGTATGCTCAAACTCCACACCACAAGTGGTGAGAGATATGCCTTCTAGTAAGCCTAATGGTTTTTCTATGTGTCCATCAGCCATTTGTAGCGTCATCTTGGTAGGTCTGAGTGTTGGCTTACCCCAACGTTTCCATAAAGCGGTGGTAGCGATGGCTACTCCGGCTCCTGAATCTAAGATGGCTTTCGTGGTGTAGCCCTGATGGGTTATTGGAAGATATGTGTTACCTTCCTCTCCTTCACTTATGTCTCCAATCTTTTCTACGGGTATCTCTGGTACCTTCTTATGTGATCCTATCTGAGAGGAAGTTGTAGAAAGCTCAGGGAATTGACATGTTTCCACAGTTCCGGTTTAACCTTTAACAATTCCTCCAGAGTGAGATTACATTGAACTTTGGTGTTTTTTATCACTTTCGTGTTTCTAGGGATTACTGATTCTTCATTCCTCACTATGATCGTGGGTGCTCTCATGCTAATAGACTTTGCTTCCCAAGGTCCTGTGAACTGAGGTAATTCATGCAAAGAATTAGATTCAAAACCTGTATGTATGTTAACTCAGTTGCTCTTCCTCTACATCCTCGTAAATAGAGGGGATATCTTGTGGAAATTGCTCCTGCAAGTCGTCTATTTCTTGAATAGGAGGATGGGTTCCTTGTTCTTTTCTCCACTTCTCTTCTTGGATTTCTCTCAAAAATTCATGTGAATATTTATGTATAGAAGACAGATTGTCTTGACTTTCTGTGTTGGGTACTTGAGACACGGATGGTGCGTTCCTTTCCTGTGTCTCTGGGATAGGGTTCCTATATTGATCCTTTTTCTCTTTGCTTTCTATCAAGTACTCTAGCCTCTCCATTAGACCTTGAAAGTGTAATTCAGGTTTTGCCATGTGATTCCAATTAAGATATCTAGAGGCTTCGAACAAAGCTTGTGCTAATTCTACCATCTTCATGCAAAGTTTAGTCCTCTCAATTTCTAAGTCTGCTCGAGGGTAGTTCTTACTCATTTCAGCTACTTGAGGTCCTTCTTTTAATCTATCTTGATATGCACGAAACATCATGTCTAGATTTTCTGGTATGGGTTCTGCTAAAACTGATCCTGACTTCTGAGCTGGATTTTCTTGATTCAACTCTTGTGAAGTAAATTCTAGAATTTTGGCTCTAGATTCTTTTAAACTTCCTTCCAACTCAGTTATTTTCTTACTCCATTTTCTCTTAATTCTTTCTCTAGAATCTTTCCAAGATTTCGTCTTTTTACTGCTAGATTCTGCAACTTCACTACTTCCAGCTACTTTCTCTTGATTAAGTTGTTGGTTCTGTAAGAGCGCCTGGGCTCTTGTTATAGCTTGGATAGGCACGTATGTAGGGTTGGATCCATCTGCGTTGTTTACAATACCTATCACGTTGATCTGTGTCATATTTAAAGCATTAACTGGGTTCTTAGGACAATCTTTGATTATGTGCTCTTTGCCACAATCGGCACAAAAGCCTTGGATGTTATAGTACTGTGATTGCCCTGCTATCGGAGGATGTGGACAATCCTTTATGAAGTGATCTCCTTGGCACCTAAAGCATGGTCCTCTAGGGCCCTGTGGTCTTCGTTGTCTTAATTGGGGCCGTGGGTTTGGGTTTGTGTACATCACATTAGCATAGTCTGGCTCCCAACTAGGTTCCACTGGTGGACTATCATAATGATATGTCTCCACATGTTCTGGTGACTCCGTGTAATAAGCGGGTGGACTATCTACATGAGTAGAGTCAAAACTGTTTGAGTTCGGGTCACTCTCTGTGATCAAAGGTGAAGAAGGCACTAAGGCCCTACTTAGGTTCTCTTCTGCAGCAGCGTATTTGACTGAGATGACATTTGCGGGTGGGGGTGGCTGCTGAGCTAAAACAGGTTGAGGTCTCTGTTGCGCCTGATATGGGTAGTTCTGAGGAGGCCTATAGTAATAAGGTTGAGCATTGTATTGGCCTTGATACCTACATGGTTGTGCGTATGCTTGCGGGTAGTTCTGTCTTATTGCCTGTTTGTTGTATGGGCAGTCTTGAGCCGTGTGATTTGTGTATCTTCTCTCAATCGTACAGTATTGGCCACTAGGATTGGCTTGTGTTTGTGTTGCATTGGGACACACGTTTGCCAAATGATTTCCACCACAAGTGTAACAATGTACGTTAGTTGTTAACTTGGGCACCTGTTTACTAGAAACTCCTAGTTTCTGGGCCACTTTTTCTGCTAGGTCCTCTATCGAGTTAGACAATTTTGTGGATGCTAGAGAAGAACAGTCCGAGTCCTTGTAGACCTTTGAGAGTTCTAACTCGTCTCCTAAGTTGTCCTCAATGTCTATGCATATTCGTACACACTGCTCTAGCGTTCTGGGTTCGTTTAGGTACACATAGGAGCGTAGTTTAGAGCTCAACAAGCCATCTAGAAACAAAGACACTTGTTTGGCTTGTGAGGGTAGCTCTTGCATTGGACATCTTTCAACATATTGTCTAAACCTACGTCCTGCGAGTCTAACTGTTTCCTGAGGGGTCTGTTTGAAACTATGAATCAACGAAGACGTGTCATGTCTGATCCCACTTTTAGAGAACTCAGTGATGAATGACTCTAAGAAGTGATGGATGTCTCTAAATTGCCTTTGTTGCAATGGTTGGAACCAAGTTAAAGCAGTATTCTTTAACGTTAGTCCAAATGCATTATATTGTGTGAACATGTCTTCGACTTGTTCTGCTCTTAGTACTTGCTTGAATTCTGCGACATGGTCATAGGGATCTCCTGTCCCATCAAAATAATTTTTCATGGATTTCACTAACTGAGTGGGTCTCAATATTCTTGCGTGTTCACATGGTCTAGGTAGAGGAAAATCATCTCTACCACCTAGTATTCCATGTTCTCTTTGTCTATCCGCTCTATTAGTGTCCGTGGTTGTTCTATCTCTCCCTATGGGGTGATTGAAACTTACTTCCGGTCTTTCTTTGTTCTTTTCTCTTTGCATGCCATGGGCTGAGGATGTTCCTGCCCCTTGGTGGCTCACGTTTACGTTTGTTCGAGATGGAGGGAATACCAATTCACCTCTCCACGTGTACGTGTTTCTAGCGTGGTCTGGCACCACAAAGACTCTTTCTGAATTCTCATCTAGGTATACCACCCTTCCAGGTGTATCCGGGTCCTTAAATTCATAGATTATAATGGAGCCTACCTCACTAGGTTGTTCTGTTTTGTATCTCCAAAATGCTTCCTCTGTTTCTTTATTTACAAACAACTCTATGCTTCTGTTGTCCTGAGGGGTCCATTCTGGAACTAGTACTCGTGTCAGTACAGATTTCCCTCTAGGTGCTCTAGGTTCTTCTAATGGTTCTTTTCCTTGAGATTTTGCTTCTTTCTCTATCTGAATCATGCCAAACTCATTCGTATTGTTTGGCTGCGTACTTAAGATGTACATCGTTCCTTCCTTGTCTATGTACGCGTGTCTTTCGAATTTTACCACTGGACGTTCCAATCCCATGGGTTGATCGGGGTTATGCATTTGCACCACTTGTCTTCTCAAACCATCCTCATAGATGCGGGCACCTAAGCGATTGGTTCGAAGAAACTCCAATTGAGTCCTATAGGGTCCTTCTGGTCTTTCTAAGTATGCTACATTTGACCCTCCTTCTGGTCTTTTAGTGCTAAATGCCATTTCTGATTCACTCGTATCTGAGCTCTCGTAGGGATAACTAGTGTTCAATTGTTGAGCCCACGATCGTGCAGTAGTTCCTACACTTGCCTCTGATGATCTAAGGCTTCGTCGGTCTGACTTACCTATATGTTTGCCCGATCTAAGGTTCATTAATTTTCTTCCTTGCACACTCAGTACACGCTCAGATCGTCAAAGATTCTTTGGTATTACTTTCTTGATTCTTTTTAAATTTCTTTAGATTCTTGTCTTGATGTATGTGTCAGGAATTCGACTTTCTGTGGTACTTTGAGTTCTCGTCCCATCAGACTTAGGTTCTTTCCTTTAGGTTTTCGTATCACACACCCTTATCTTTAGTCTTAGACATGATAAATTTAATCTCTTGAACTTGGTGCGTTCCTATCGTCTTGAATCCACAATGCTAACGTTTAGCCTAAGCTAAGAATTGACTGAGGGGGTTGAGTAATCTTCCAACCTCGAGTCAGCTATTCTGGTTACTCTGATGCCCAAGAAGCCGCGCTTCCCAAGCTTTATGTCCTTCTCTGCCTTGCTTTGGTTGCCCTTGATTGCCTTTGCTAGACCTGGAAAAATCTAATATTAGACCAATATCACAATGGATGATCAAGCACTTGAGTTTATACACTTTTAAAGTCCCTTAACTTTTGGCAAAAATTTTCTCCCCAAGGCCCCCTTTCTTTCCTAGTCCCACTGATGTTCAACCTCAAATTGGCTTATCTAAAAATCAATGTATTCTTTATGAAAAAAACAATTGAGGTCACGTAGTACTCGTAGAGAGCTTTCTAATGAGCTATTAAACTCAAAAAACGGACTTCGGATGAGAAAGATATGAGCATTCAGGCCCTCGGGGGTGAAAACTGACAAATAGGTTTTTCTTCAAATATGAGCTAAGGGGTCTCCTATGAGTGCAATGATCCAAAAATTTCCCAAAAATAGCCCCAAAATTGGCCAAAAATTGAAACCCTAAAATTTGCATTTGGGGTGAGCAATCGCGATCGCGATGGTCTAGGACCGTCGCGATGGTCTAGGACCGTCGCGATGGTCCAGGCGAACCGTCGCGATGGCGTGTGCGCGAACCGTCGCGATGGTCTGAAGTGCACGGTTGCGATGGTCTAAATGTGAGCAATCGTGATGGTCAGGGTGAGGCGTCACGATGGTCCGATTGAGTGAACAATCGCGATGGCGTCAGTCAACGGTCAACGTGAACCGTCGCGATGGTCCGAAGTGAACCGTCGCGATGGTCACAGATGCGATGGCGTGAGCCAATCGCGATGGTCCAACTTTTGAGTTGTCGTGATGGTGTAAGGGTCTCGTCGCGATGGCGTGGCTAGTGAGCAATCGCGATGGTCTAGCTTGCCACATGGCACTATCGAGGTGATGGCATGGGCCAATCCCGATGGTGTGACACAATCGCGATGGTCTAAGACTGTCGCGATGGTCCACCAAAATGCAAATTTTTGGGATGCATCTGTGGATTCCTAGAGGCGCAAGGGTCGCCTACACGCCCATGAACTCGCTTACCAAAATTTCCAAACTTGGAAGACCATCGCGATGGTCTGACACACTCGGCAGATTTCTGACAGAAAGTGAATTTTTACCTTTTCCAAGCTTTCCTGATGCACTGGAGCTCTGTACCTACAAGAAAACTCAAAAACACACAAGTACACACAAGCACAAAAACTCTCTCTCTCTCTTGCACATGCACAAATGAGGGGAAATGAGGAGAATGGGTGGATATGGTGATTTTTCTGATTTTTTTGGAGATGAAGATGATGATGCAGTGATGAAGATGGAATGTGGGGGAGGTGAAAAACATTAAAAACTAACTAAAAACAACAACAAAAACTGAAATTTTTACCTTCCAACGCCACTTCTTGCTATACTCTTACCATCACACATTCGTCCTAGACTCGATCCCCGGCAACGGCGCCAAATTTGGTGTTGCTCTAGCACAATGGTGAGAACCACGTTAAGAAGATCCACCTCCTTAATGTCAATCCGTGGAAGAGATAGGAGTGATATGAAGATCGTGAATGAAAGATGAAGTGAGAGTGAAGGTGAAAAGCATAGAGATGCACACACACATACACACACACTAAGAAGAGACAAGCAAGACACAATGGAAGGTGAGAAATCAACTCTATTACTCAAGATCTCAATTACAAGCTCAAACTAGCTCTAAGCTCATACTAACCAACCTCAAAAATGAGCTCTCTAGCTCTTTTTATAGATTTTATACTAGTTTTGACCGGTTTCACATCTAGTGACCGGCATAGTTAAAAAATAGGTCCTAAGTGCTCTTTGAAAGGGTAAATGGTGTCTAAAAATAATCAAAATTGATACGCTCATTCTACCTAAGCTCCTCAAGCTTGAGGACTCCTCGGCTTGCACAAAATGGAGCTAGAAATTAAGAAAAGGGTTTTTCTATATTACATATGTTACAATAGTGATAAAAATCACTATTGGAGGTTTTTGAAAAGTATTTTAAAACATAATTCTTTGAAAAAAGATCCGACTGACTCCCTGCTCCACCTTTACATGCTTTCGCGTCTTCTATGCCTCTGGCTGCTGCCAACACATATGCATACATAATGCATATGCATATGCATACATACATACTTACATGCATAAACACACACACATGCACACACATGCATACATTTGCATACATAATGCACATGCATATGCATACATACATGCTTACATGCATACACACACTCACATATACACCTACATACACATATACAAACATACATATGTATACATATATATATTGATTTCTAACCCATTTTGATTTATATGTACAAGTATTATGGATCCTAGTAGAGAGAGAAAGGTGAAACTCACTCTCATAAAAAGTCTTATGGGATCAAGAGTTCCGCTCGATACTCTAGGGATCATCATGCATGAGTACTCAGATGATGAGCTAGATTATACGATCCAGATCCTTACCTAGTGAGCAGAGGAGGGCTCTTCTACGGCTCCACATGCAGGAAGATAGCTATCTTGTCATAGGTATGTTTTTTTTTCACAAATTTTTTTAATGATATTATAACACATATTTTTATTTATTTTTATCTATCTATTTTTAGGACATCTATACCACCTCCAGATCATGATAGCAGAGCACATTTGCCTATGAGGACATGCATAGGCACCTTAGGGCTAGAGTGTGATATAGAGCCAGAGGGCAACATTGTGTACATAGGGAATGGATTGGGGTTCAAGAGAAAAATGTGAGCACTATGTGACTCTCACCTGCATCTTGTCCACTTACAGTGGAAGTAGGTATAAATTTTACATATAAATTGAAATAAATATCTTATGATTTATTTACATGATTTTTTTTACTTTTGTAGTGAGCATGATGAGAGGGATAAAACATATGTACTTAGTTAACTTGAGACAGATTTTGGGATAGGATGGTCACATAAGTGGTGTCTAAAAGAGATGTGGACACTTATGCCTCATCGTCATGATAATTCACGGTATGCATTGCTTTTATGTATATATATGTGGATATGAGTATGTGTGTCTATGCATGTATGTATGTATGTATGTATATGAGACAGCGAGAGAGAGAGAGAGAGGGAGAGAAAAGAGTGAGACTAGAGGTACAAACACATGCATACACACACATATACGTAATACATGCACATTTACACACATATACACATACATGCACATTTATACATACACACACATACATGCACATTTTTACACACACATACACTTGCATGCACTTACACAGATATAATGAATACACACATCGACACATACACATACTCACATACATATACACATACATAATCATATGTACACACACATAGACTCACATAATCATATTTACATACATATATACACATACACATGCATACACACACACAACACATGCATACGCACATATAGATAAACATACATACACACACATGCATACGCACATATAGATACACATACAAACACACACATGCATATATATGTATATATATATATATATATATATATATATATATATATATATATATATATATATATATATATATATATATATATATATATATATATATATATATATATATATATATATATATATATATACACATACATATATATATATATATATGTGTGTGTGTGTGTATACTAATATATCTATATGTATATCTATATATATATGTATCTACATATACTTATATATGTATATATATATATATACATATACATACATACATATCCTAATTCAAAAATCCTATTTCAAAAATCGTGATTCAGAAACACTAATTTTGATATTAGGATTTTATAAACCCTAATTTAGAAACATATCTACATATATAAACCCTATATATATATATAGGGTTTATATATGTAGATATGTTTCTAAATTAGGGTTTATAAAATCCTAATATCAAAATTAGTATTTTTGAATCACATATATATATATATATATATATATATATATATATATATACACATACATACACACACATGCATATATATATATATATACATATAAATATATATATATATATATCCTAATTCAAAAACCCTATTATAAATATTCTAATTCAGAAATCCTATTTCAAAAATCCTAATTCGGAAACACTAATTTTGATATTAGGGTTTTAAAAACCCTAATTTAAAAACTCTAATTCAGCCTTTTAGCCATATGGTTGAAGTATATGTACACATTGCATCTATTCCCTCAACGTCCTACCAGAGAGATGTCTCTCCTCCCAACCTTATGCCTCTATATATAGCTAATCGAATCAACGAGGATCATAATATATATAAAGATATATACACATCATGTAGATACACATACATAAATATAAAATGGAGTAGATACATTATGCATCACACATACATGCCTATATGCACACATAGATATATATACATGCATACATATTTACATGTACACGTTTACACATAGACACATATACATATATACAAGTACACATCACATATACATGCCTACATGTACACATGCATACACAATTATAAATACTTGCATATAGTACACAAATGCATATGCATATATACACGTATGCATACTAACACATATATACATATATCACACACATGCACACACATACATATACATGAAACACATATATATGCATACTAACACATGTATACATCTAATACACATGAATACACACACATGTGTACATACATGAGAAAAATTTGCTCCTCGAAGACAAAGCTATATATAAAATAATTAGGCATACCCTCGAGCTTCATGTTCTAACTTAAAAGAACATGATTTTGTCTCTCTAGTAGGATTCATCGATATTCTAGCTGAATAAAGAAGAATCTATTATCTGATATCCATTCAGAAGCTTCAAGTTATTGGTCAATAACTAGAGTAGAATTTACTATCTAATCTGCTCATATGTTTTCATTATTGCCATCATTTTGGAAAGACATCAATATAGTCTCATCTTCATTATCCTGATTGATTTCATTTATTTCTTCTATTGTTAAATCTGTGTTCTCATGAGTCACATCATCTATTGATGGATTAATATCGATTTCTGGTAATTCCTCTTCATCATCAATAGAATCAACATGTATAGTATTATCCTCTTCATCAAAAAGTTTAGTATCATTATCATGTATAATGATTCTAATTTCTCATTCAGATGTTGATGTATCAGTATCTGATGGTGAAAAGCAACACTATCATGAGAAATTCTGATTATTCCATCAATACTTTTATGGTCATGTCCCCATGTCAAAAGCTTTGATAATTCAAGGATTTGAAACATATGTCTAATCCATGGATCCAATGGAAAATGTCTCAATACCCTTTTTGGGATTTTACCTTCTTCGTCCATATATTGAGGAGATTGACATTTTGGACATGTCAAAGAGTCTACATATTCACTTGTATATAAAATACAATCATTAGGACATATTAATAAAAATAAATGAATAAATAAACACACACACACACACACACACACACATATATATATATATATATATATATATATATATATATATATATATATATATATATATATATGCATATGATTTTGTATATGTGTATGCTTATTTGTATGTGTATGTATGTATATATGTGTATGTATGTATGTATGTGTATGTATGTGTATGTATGTATGTATGAATGTGTATGTATGTATGTATATATGTATGTATGTATGTATGTATGTATGTATGTATGTATGTATGTATGTATGTATGTATGTATGTATGTATGTATGTATGTATGTATGTATGTATGTATGTATGGATGGATGTATGTATGTATGTATGCATGTATGTGTATGCATGCATGTGTAGCTGCGTATATTTGATTTTGTTTTTAATTTTCTTTTTGTTTATTGTGGTTTGTAGACTTTCATATAGATATCTAGACCACTCAATCATTTGGTTCTCTCCCATTTTATAGTCAATCAGTTAGCTATGGAGGTATTAGGTAGTTTGAAAAATAGGAGAAGCAAATCTATTTGGAAGATTTTGAAAGATGGATGAATAGTTTTAAAGGATGGGTAGACAGAAAGCATCCATTCAATGCAAGTTATTGTTCTTACCTTAGCTAAGGTAAAAACAAGAACCTACATTGAATGGACGCTTTCTTTCCACCCATCCTTTAAAATTATTCTTCCATCCTTCAAAATCTTCCAAATAGATTTGTTTCTCCCATTTTCCAAAGGACATAATACCTCCATAGCTAATTGATACTTAATATTTGTATGCAAAGTTCATAAAAGATTTAGCAGCACAGGTATTAGGTTGACTAGAATAGGAGAAGCAGATGTGTCAAGAAGATTTTATAGACTAGGTGGACAATTCCAAAGGCGAGATGGACAAAATATCTTCATTCGATACAGGTATGTATAATTTGGCCTTACTCTCATAACATCTGTATGTGTGCATGTGTGTGTATGTTTATATGTGTGTATGCATTCATATATATATATATATATATATATATATATATGTGTATGTATGTATGTATGTATGTATGTATGTATGTATGTATGTATGTATTTATGTATGTATGTATGTATGTATGTATGTATGTATGTATGTATGTATCTATGTCTATGTATATATGTATGCATGTATATATAAATATATATAAAATTAAAAATTATACCTTAATAGTGTCGAAACAGATACATTACTCCATCCAAAACAATTTTGAAGTATGAGAATAAGTAAGCTTGCACTTAGTCAAATGACTTGCTTCATATACATGCTTTAGACATTCCTCTCGAAGATATTTCTCATTTTTAGAAATATCAATGCTCTCACTTTCATTTTGATACCAATCCTCAATAAAATCTACCATGCCATCATCTTCATCATTGTCATACAAATCTTGTACTTTATCTTTTTTTGAATATAGGTCTTTAAACCTTGCATATTCCACAGGATCACTTTCGCGTAGCCTCCTCATAGAAGCTTCTGATAAATGAGGTCTTACTGGCAAGTGTGAATCATGTGGAGGAATATCATCAACATCATACATTGGAATCTACACACATGAATAAAAATCATTAGTATTCCATAAATTGATAAAAATTAAACTTTAAACATAAAATTAAATATATAAGTAATTAAATATAGATAGAAAAATTTCATTCTCTCTCTAGCTAAAAGGTACTCTTGGAGGTCTATGCCATCCATAATTCACTAATAATTCATCACCAGCATGTAATATAGTAATAGCATTGACAACTATGTATCTTGATACATCTCTACTAATGTATGGTGATTCATGACTATTTTCAAGCTCCTCAAATGTGTAATTAGTCCTTGAACTATTATGTAATCCTCGACTACTATTTAATAAACCTGCTATATTTCCATGCATGTAAGGTCTTCCATCAATATATAATCTTTTATTTTCTACATGTGAAATCCTTCTACTAGTAAGGGATGTTGCATTCAAGCATATTCCATAAGTACTCATGCTTTGAACATAACGTGCAAGTCGATGCCAATCTCCCCATCCATATATAGGACCACAAAATGACATAAGAGTGACTTCAGAGTTCGAAGGCACATACAAATCCTCTACAATAAAGAGACCACGACCAACATTAGTAATAGTGGATGGAGCAATCATATAGCGATTACCCCAAAAGTTGAAAACCTCTCCATCTAAAGGAAGTGGTCTTCTATTCCATCCTCCATACCTTCTTCTATCATATGTTTGTACTAGAGAACGATCACGAGCTGGCAATGGATAATCTCCAACCGTTTCAATCTCTAAACCAGGAGATAGAGGATTTCTAGAAACCTCTTCTTGTAATTGATGAATAGCAAGTCCATGATGTGTACGAGGTATATTAACATTATGAGAATTATTATCATCATCATCATCGAGCAAGTATTCCTGTATATCCAGAGAAATTTGATTTTGTATATGGTTTTTAAATAAAATAATGACATTAATTTATTAAAAAAATACATATCCAAGCATTATCACGTTGACGAGGTGGTGGTGCATGCTCAAAACTACCATACTCTGCCTCATGTTCAATAGATTCTAATCGTGGTCTTTGATATGTGCCATAGCAAGAGTTACACCAACATATAATATACTCTTGATAGTAAAATTCATCATCATTCCTATCGGAGGACACATGTGAAGTCGTTGCATGGGTAGGAGGTGGTGGAGTGCCCTATGATTGATCAAAATTTGATTATAACAAAAAAACAAAAAAATATATCAGTTATGTATCTATCAAATATATTTAAAATTAAAAGTTTGATATACTTACAGTATATAGTCCTTGCACGATTAGGAGATTGTGGTGGAGTTCCATCTGATTGATCGGAATCTACAAGTAATGGTATTTGATATTAATAATCTGATTATTTACATACATAAACATTCACATATACATATTTACACATACACACATATACACATTGACACATACACACATATTCACATATACACAAGTACACATTATTGTGGGATAAATGCATGTATTTTGTATGAATGAGTGTATATGCATGCATGTGTATGTGCGTACGTATATATGTGGATATGTATATGTGTGTTTATGTTATATGTATGTATATGTGTATATGTATGCATATATATATATATGTGTATATGTTTGCATGTATATGTATATGTGGATATGTGTATGTGTATGTGTATGTGTGTGTATATATGTGTATGTATTCTGATTCTTTTTTTCTATTTGAGATTAAATTAACAGGAGATATTGTATGGTGGAAAAAAATAAGAGGCGACCTAACATACCACCTGAGACGTGGCAGTTTTTTTGTAGACAGCTACGTCTTCAGGAGTCATTTCCTTAGCAGAAGGTATACAAATTAATAGTTTATATTTATAATTTTCATATATTTTATTAATTTTTTATATTTAATTTATGTATTTCTTTTTTCTTTAAATAAGCAGGTTGCTGCAAAGAAGAGAGTTGAGTCAGCAACACATCGCACCTAGGCCAAATGGGCCATCATGGTTTTGCAGCTACATTTGTAAGTATATGTGTTATTGTGAGTATATTTTTTATTTTAGTTAAAATGCAAGAAACTAATCTTTTTTATTTGTTTCAATGCACCGAAAGGATTATGGCGGATATCCTATGAAACATGAGATTGAGTATGCTACACATTTTGGATATCGGCGTTTGAGCGAGTATATGTGAGATCATTCGGATGCCTTTGTGAGTATTATTAAATTTTATATAATTATTTTATTTTTATGGATGTTTTAATTGTTTTACTTATTTATGTTTGTTATATGTAATATAGGAGTATTATGGAGAGGCAGATATGGATGAGGTGGAGAGACAGACACAGGAGGGACGATCTCAATCATCACGGGTGCTCACACAGATACATCAGATCATGTGGATGATCGTGATGATGAGGATGAGGATGATCATGATGCTGATGATGATGATGATGATTAGGATTCTTGATTATGACATTGGATATGTATTTACATTGATATATATATATATATATATATATATATATATATATATATATATATATATATATATATATATATATATATATAGTTCATTTCAGTTATGTTCTGAATTGTGTGTATGATATTAAGTGTTGGGTGTGTGTAGAAGTGTGAGAGACACACGAGAAGCACACACAAGGAGCAGAAATGCAATAAGACGCACGAAGAAGACGATGGTTGGAATAGCTCTCTCTAGCACTCTAACTATTAGTGAGAATATGCATAGCAGCATCAATCTCCATGCAAAGATCCATCAATAGGCGTCTCAACCATATGCACTCCATTGTAGCTGTGAAAATTGTCCTATACTCAGCTTCACAACTCGATGTCACCACTGTAGGTTGCTTCTTACTCAAACAAGATATGCATGAGTCTCCAAGAAAAAAGCAATTACCACTAGTGGACACGCGAGTATCATAACAACCAGCCCAATCACTATCTATAAAAGCATGCAAGCATGGCTGAATATCTCTGCCATAAAAGAGACCTAAGCTCAAAGTGCCTCGAAGATATCTAAACACAAGTTTCAGCGCTTATCAATGCTTATGCCAGGGCTATGCATGAATCGACTCAACTGGGAAACTACATACTGTATATCCGGCCTTGTGATGCATATATGAGACATCCCACAGCTTGCTAATAAAGAGAAGTGTCAAATGCATCACTAGAATCCTCAATTGAGAACCTGAATCCTGTCTCAACTGGTGTGGAAACAGGCTTGCAATCCTCAAAGGCAAAATGCTGAAGTAGTTTTTCAACATACTTTGTTGGATGCATAACAATTCCCCCCTCAACGGATACAAATTGGATGCCAAGATAGTAGCTCAAAAGACCAAGATAAGTGACATCAAAAGTATGCTGCAAATCAACCATAAGAATGTCAAGTTTTTTTTTTTGAAAAAAAACAGAAACGATAAATTAATAAAGGAGCTTACAACCTGTCCTCAGGGCAAGAGCCACACAGACCAGCACATTATAGATCCAATGCCATGGATAACCTTTTACAAGAGTACTGGGCATATAAAATATGCCTCCACCTAGTACACTTATTTACAGACAAAACATGATGAACTTCATGCCCTTGAAGTGGAGCATCAGAAATTTTTCGAATACAGCTGAAAGAAACACTCTTTAGCCTAGCAGGTAAGCAAATCAGAAAATTTCTTTTTCCTGAGTTGAGAGTCATATCATTTCTGTTGATTCATATGTACCACAGAATGTACCCTCTCCAGATGTTCCAAAGGAGGATATCAAGATTTCTGCAACACCCCAGCATAACCTCCAATTTTCTTAACTGATGACTTCCAATGGACTGCAGATATTTATTCACAGGGTTCCAGAATTCCTTGGCATTCTAGCATTCAAAAAACAAGTGGACAACATCCTCCACTGAGCCACAGAAGTTGCAAATTCCTCCATTAATATGAACTTTAAGAGTATTTCATCGACATAAAGAACAAGCACTATAAGATCAGCCCCATTTTTTCATACATAGAGTGTGTGTTCAATCGGACTACATGTGAAGCCAAGAGCAATCAAGTGCTTATGGATTTTGTCATACCATGCACGTGGAGCTTTCTTGAGACCATACAAGGCTTTATGCAAGCAACAAACCATATCCTCTTTCCCTTCCATAGCAAATCCAGGAGGTTGCTTCACGTAAACCTCTTCTTGCAAATCACCATTGAAGAAGTTTGTTTTTATGTCCAACTGATGCACTTTGCAACCTCGATGGGCAGCCAATGCAACCATGGTACGAATGGTAGTCATGCGTGAAGTAGGAGCAAAAATTTCCTCATATTCAATGACATATTGTTGTGCATATCCTTTGGCAACCAATCTAACTTTGTAGCGGTCAATGCTACCATCAAATTTTCTCTTAATCTTATAAACCCACTTTGTACCAATGGCATTCTTTCCTTTTGGCAATTCACATAACTCCCAAGTGCCATTCCTATGTATGGAATCCATTTCTAATTGCATAGCACTCATCCATTTGTTGGAGATAGATGTCTGCGGAAGCACGCAAACAACACAAGGAAGGAGAAGAAGCTTGGAGCACAACACACAATATTGAATGTATTACTAGAGAATGTACAAAGGTAAGTAGCCCATTAGGGCAATAGGCGTATGTACAAGCTGGGGGGAAAAAAACCTCCCAAAGAGGGAAAAAAGTGCCCCAACGGTCCTAGTGTGTTCACACACATCACTACCTAAATATATATCAACAAATCCCCCCTGGGAGTGATGTGGTGAACAAAGAGCTGGCACTCATGTATAAGGAAGTGCCAAGCTATGTGGAAATCACTCCACAAAAGGAAGTAAGCCCAAAGCTTTGCGGAAAGCTTCAAACTTCTCCGTAGGCCAAGCCTTTGTGAAAAGGTCTGCAATGTTCTCCTGTGTGGGCACATATGCCAAGCTGATCTCCCCAACAGAGAACCTCTCCTTGACATAGTGATAATGCACCTCAATATGCTTAGTGCAAGCATGGAACATAGGGTTTCTCGCAACTGCTAATGCGCTCTGACTGTTAGTGAAGATGGTGGTGGCAGAAGACTGACAAACACCCAAATCATCCATAAGGCATCTGAGCCACACACACTCAATAGTCTCTGTGAAAGCTACCCTATACTCAGCCTCACAACTGGAAGTGGCCACAGTAGACTGCTTCTTGCTCAACCAAGATATACATGAGCTACCAAGCATGAAGAAAAAGCCACTAGTGGCCACACGAGTGTCATAGCAACCAGCCCAATCAAGGTCAGAAAAAGCATGCAAATCTAGCGGTAGTGATCCCCCTTGGGATAAAACAACCCAAGTAGCCAAGTACCACTCAAGTAGCGAAAGTTGCGCTTAACCGCCTGCCAATGCTTGAATCCTGGGCAATGCATAAACTTGCTCATCTGTGAAACAACAAATTGAATATCTGGTCGAGTAATGCATAAGTAAATCAAGCATCCAACAGCGTGCTGATAGACAACAACATCAAATGCATCTCCAACATCATGAAGACTCAATCATAAACTTGTCTCCATAGGAGCGGCAATAGGCTTAGAGTCTTCAAAGCCAAAACGCTGCAATAATGTGTCAATATATTTCATTTGACACAAAGCCATTCCACCATCAACTTGCATAAACTGAATGCCCAAATAGCGATGCCAAAGCCCCAAATCAGACATCTCAAATGAGGCATGCAAATCAACCTTTAAATCTGCAATATGCTTCTCAATAGGACCAATGAGCAGCATGTCGGCAACATAGACAATAATGATTGGAAGTACATCATTAGCACGCTTAACATATAAGGTGCTTTCAATTGGATTGTTCTCAAAACCATGTGCAATCAGATAGGCATGTATCTTCTCATACCAACCATGTGGTGCTTGCTTTAAACCATATGATGTCTTCTTTAACCTGCACACTTGGATTTCATGCCCTTTTTGCACAAAGACATGGGGCTGAAAAACATACACTTCTTCATACAAATCACCATTCAGAAATGTTGTTTTAATGTCCACCTGATGTACATTCCAACCATGATGAGCTTCAAGTGCACAAATGCTACGAATTGTAGTCATTGGGCAAGTAGGTGCAAAGGTCTCATCAAAATCAATGCCTCTTTCTTGCACATAACCCTTTGCAACAAGTCTAGCCTTATACCTGTCAACTGTACAATCAGGCTTACGCTTCAGCTTGTATATCCACTTAGTCCCAATGGCCTTCTTGCCTTATACCTCTCAATTGTACCATCAAGCTTACGCTTCATTTTGTACATCCACTTAGTCCCAATGGCCTTCTTGCCAGGAGGCAAGTCACATAAAGACCAACTACCATTCTTCATTATAGCATCATATTCAGATTGCATAGCAGCCATCCAATTTTCTAAATTTTGTGTTTCATCAAATGAAACAGGCTCATTCTCATCACAAAGACTAGACTGTACCCAACAAAAATACATTTTACTGCTTTATCATCCAATTTTCTATGATGTTGTTGAGGCACTAATGCATATACCAAACAACCAAAAACATGCAGATGAGCAACAGATGGCTTGCGATCATGCAAAGCCTCATATGGAGTGATAGACTGCAGCGCTTTAGTGGGACACCTGTTAAGTACATATGTTGTACACATGACAGCCTCAAGCTAGAAACTATTCACTAAAGCCTGACTCTTGACCATGCACCTCGCCATCTCCATGAGTGACCTATTCTTTTGTTCAGCAACTCCATTCTGTTGAGGTGTATATGGCACTGTACACCGGTGTTTTATCCCATGTTCCGCCAGAAATGCATTAAAATGAGAAGACATATATTCCCCCCCTCGATCTGAATGGAGGGTGCCCATTTTACATGGTGACAGATTTTCAGCCAAAACCAAGAACTGTTTGAAGCACATGAACACTTCAGGCTTTTTATCTTCCTTCTTCAAATGTGCAACATTTGCATATTTCTACTTACTAATTGAAGAGCTCCATTTTCCTTTGCCCTTCTGACTAGCTAGGAAAGCTTGATCTGCAACACGCATAATGGACCTATTCTGCCTGGACTGATCTTCTTGCAACAAAACAGAGACTAATTCCTCAAATGACAAGGCATTTGGATTGCCTTTCATCATTAATCGAAGATTAGAAGCAAAACTCTAATATGAATCAGGAAGACCATTCAGAACGGCCTGCACAAGTGAGCTATCTGGTATAACCTCATCAGCAGAAATCAATTGTTACTTCAAGGCTTTGATCTTTGTTAGAAAATTGTCCATAGAATCACCTTCATTCATGTGCTCACTCTCCAACTATTTTTGGAGGTAAGCAACACGAGCCTCATTCCTAGCTTGGTACAATGTGGTAAGTGTATGCTAAGCATCCTTAGTTGTTCGGCAAGAGCGAATGTGAGGAATAATGGCACGTTTGATAGACAAAGCTATCAATGCATGTGCCTGGGCATCTCTACCATCCCAACGAATTTGTTATGTAGTAGGTGCAGTAGAAACTGCAACACGAACAAGAATATGTAGAATATCATCGTCTTCGACACCTTATGCCTCAATTGTTGTACTTGGCGTTGTAACAGTTGCAGGTGTGATAGGACATTTTTCAACACCCTACACAATGTTCCACAGTCCTTTTGCAACCAATACATGTCGCATCATATAAGCCAATAACGGGTAGTTGGTACCATCCAACTTATCCTCAACAGCCAACATACAGAATACATCACTGCTTTCAGCCATGTCTAGTGACTAAAATACCTTGATGCAGAAAATTGACTATATCCCAAAAAGTTGAACAGAACTTCCCAGAAGAATTCTAATAGACCTATAGCAGACTTCAAGACACTTATACTGGCGAACAAAAACTCGTATATACTTTTGGCATAAAAAGACAAAATAGTCTTCACAAGCACAGCAATAGTGCGTTCGGAGGCCGAAACAAGCTGTTTTGATCTCGAGAACACGCTGAGTATGCTCACCAAAATTCGTATGATTCTCAGATTGCAACTGGAGGAGTGTTGACGGCACCCTAGATGAAGTGACGACCTGCTCTGATACCAATTGTTGGAGATAGACGTCTACGGAAGCACACGAACAACACAAGGAAGGAGAAGAAGCTTGGAGCACAACACACAATAGTGGATGTATTACTAGAGAATGTACAAAGATAAGTAGCCCATTGGGGCAATAGGCATATGTACAAGCTGGGGGAAAAAAACCTCCTAAAGAGGGAAAAAAGTGCCCCGACGGTCCTAGTGTGTTCACACACATCACTACCTAAATGTATATCAACACCATTGTGGATCATCACATGCATCTTCAAAAGAAAGTGGCTCTTCATTACATGATGTAGCAATAAGAGAATAATCCACAAAATTACTTGATGCATGTTGAGAGCTTGATCTTGTTCTACCAAGTAAAGGTGCACTCAATTTGTTGTCCTACAAAGTTTGTTTCAGCCACTTTGGCATAGTTTGTGCACTCTTGATAGACATGAGTTCATTATGTAAAACATCTTCAATATTTATATCATGTGCGAGCTAAATTTCATGCTCATTTTCAGCCATATTTTGACGCAAATGTTCAGCCATATGTGGCTGGAGATTTCCAGTAGTTTTGGCAATTTTTGGTTGAAAAATTTCAGCCATGTTTGGCTGGAAATTCTCTGCATTTTCAGCACTATTTTGCTGGAATTTTTCAGCCCTTTGAACCTCAGTTGGCTGATCTACATGGCCATAGTCAAGCGCACCATTTTGGAACAAAGGCATGAGTGTATCGAACACATCTTGTGAGCTAACTGTTGGCTATTTTTTTTTTGCATTCAAGTAGAAGGAAAACTGAATTTTAAGCAAATAGCACATCTCGACTCACAATAATTGTGTTTGTCAATGGATGATACAAACGATATCCCTTACTTTTAGCACTATAACCAACAAATATACATTTCTTTGCCTTGTCATCAAGTTTGTGATGTTGTTGTGATGGCACAAGAGCATATGGCAAACAATCAAACACACGCATATGACTAACCATAGGATTATGACCATTCCAAGCCTCATAAGGAGTGATGACTCTCAATTCTTTTGTAGGGTAGTGATTCAACACATAATTTGCACACATGACTGCTTCCATCCAAAACCTATCAGGAAGATGCTTTCCTTTAACCATACATCGTGCCATTTCAAGTAGAGTTCTATTTTTACGCTCGGCAACACCATTTTGCTGAGGTGTATATGGCACCGTACATTGGTGTGAAATACCTCTTTCACGAAGAAAAGCATTAAACTCATGTGACATGTATTCACCACCTCGATCCGTGTGTAGAGTCAAAAGCTTTTGTGAAGAAAAATTTTCAGCCATAGCTAAAAATGCTTTGAAGCAACAAAACACCTCATTCTTTGCTTTCATAGGATACACCCATATATGGCGAGTAGCATCATCAATGAAGGTAAAAAAATATACATGCTTCCCAAAAGATGGAGTCTTGACGGGACCACATACATCACTATGAACAAACTGCAATTTTCTTGTAGTGTGTGTATGACTATCTTTTGGAAAAAAAGCACGATGCATTTTTCCAAGAATGCAACCTTCACATGCATGCTTTTCAATGGACTCAAGTGTAGGCAAGCCAATAACCATGTACTTCTTTTGCAAGTAAAGCAAACTATTGAAGTTTAAGTGACCAAAATGAGCATGCCAAAGCTCCATTTCAGCCATGGAAGAAGTATGAGCAACCAAGGCATTCGAGGCAGCCCTCTTGTATGTATTCATATGATACAAGCCATTACATAATGTACCGGACATCACAATAACATCGCCATTGTTGAAATCATGAACATAAATTTATCATCAACAAAGTGTACATGAAGTCTAGCTTTGGCAATCAACGGAACTGAAATTAAGTTCTTCTTGATACCGAGCACATACAATGCATTTTTCAAGAGAATCACACCTCCATTTGCAACTATAAGCTCAATTTCTCCTACTCCAATGATAGGATAAGAGGCATTGTTTGCACACACCACATGTCCTCCTTTGGGTGCATCTTTCAAAGAGGCAAAAAATCTTTTGCATGATGTTATGTGCTTTGAAGCACCACTATCAAAGAACCAATCCGAATCAGCCTCACGCACAACCACACATTTAGAATGCAAAGAAGCATCATAATGACATGTAACAACACATGCCCAAAAATCTTGAGCCATGTTAGCTTCATCATTCTTTACATTTGCTGAATTTTTAACAATAGACATGCCGGATTCCTTTTTCTTTTCATTGCATTTAGCAAGCTTTCTACACTCATAAATAGTATGACCAGCCTTCAGGCAATATTTGCATCTCTTCTTCTCTTGCAACTCACTATCATTAGAGCAATGAGTGGAAGAGGAAGCTTGAGGCTTTGGTTTTGATGAACCCAAAGCTAAAACCATACTTGCTTTTCCCCTTTTGTGAGATAGCAAGTGCTTGCATTCCCTCAATCAAACCACTCCTATTCACTCTAGATTGCTCTTCTTGCAAAAGAAGAGACACAACCTCATCAAATGCATACATATTAGGATTTCCTTTTGCAACCAAACGGAGTGTAGTAGCAAAGCTTTGAAAAGATTTTGGTAATCCTTTCAACAATGTAGAAATGAGTGATGCATCTGGAATGATCTCATCTATGTTTTCCAATTGCTCTTTCAAGTCCTTGATGCATGTCACATACACATCCACCAAATAATTTTCAGCCATACATACATCCTCAAGTTGCTTCTTCAAGTATGCAACACGTGCTTCATTACGCACTACATACAAAGAAGCAAGAGTGTCCCATTCCTGCCTCGATGTAGAACATGACCGAATGTGTGGAATTATATGATGCTTCACTGAAAGCGCAATCAAAGCATGAGCTTAAGCATCTTTTCCATCCCATCTAAGCTTCTCCTGTGTAGGTGGAGAAGGAGAAACCATTGTACTCGAAGAAGAAGCTCCATCTGTGACAGTAGACAATGAAGTAGAAGAACATGTGGTTCTTTGATCTACATCTGCCACTACGTTCCAAAGTTGTTCAACAACAAGAACATGCTTCATCATGTAAGACCACATCGGATAGTTGGTCCCATCAAGCTTACCTTCATCTTGACGCATGCCAAACAAGTCATTGTTGCCCGCTATTTCACTAAGGAACAAGAATGTGACAAAATCTTCACTTCGACGAAAGCTGAAATAAGTGATGAAATTTCAGCTCACAAACTGTCACTCTAATGGCAATTCTGACTGCATGGATGGCTTTGAAATGGGGGTAAAACCCCAGTGCACCTGATATGAATGTCTCTTGGCTGCTGAAATTCACTATTCTATGCTCCGAAGTCGATTTGCATTGTTAAAAGTGTGTGCACGTCGTGACGTGAAAAATCGAAACTTGAGAAGAAATTGAACTTGATATGATACCACTGTTGGGTATGTGTAGAAGTGCGAGAGACACAAGAGAGCACACACAAGGAGCACAAATGCAGCAATACACATGAAGAAGACGATGGGTGGCATAGCTCTCTCTATTGACAATGAACTGAACTGAAGTAAGAGCTGAATAATATCCCTAAGTACAAAGTACTACCACATATGATAGTATCAAGTATGTAGTAACATGGGGAAAAAACCTTTAGCCATCACTAGAGTAAAAAGTGCCCATGTATAGGGAAAAGGTTCACATCAAAGCTACTCAAGGAACACATAAGTGTAACATTAAGTAATGAAAAGTTTTGTTCTATTGATTGTTATTATTGTTTATATTAAGCATGTGTTTTAGTACTTTAATTATATAATGTATTCATATTTATGTGTGCTTGTGTGTATATAAAATGTATATATGCACATGTAGGTATATATCTATATGTGTAAGTATGTCTATATGCATGTATATTTAGGTATCTATGTATATATGTGCATGTATGTATGTGCATATGTATATGTGTATATGCATGTATCTGCATGTGCATGTGTACGTGTATATGCATATGTATGTATATGCGCATGTGCATGTGTATCTGTGTATATGTATGTATGTATATGCATGTATATATGTGTAATATGTGTGTGTACATATGTGCATCTATATGTGTGTAATATGTGTGTATATGAATGTATGTACATATGTATATGTGTATATGCATGTATGTGCATGTGCATGTGTAAGTGTATATGTGTATGTGCATGTGCATGTGCATGTGTATGTGTGTGTATATGTATGTGCATGTGCATGTGTAAGTTTATATGTGTGTATATGTGTATGTGCATGTGCATGTGTATGTGTGTGTATATGTATGTGCATGTATATGTGTAAGTGTATGTGTATATGTGTATGTGCATGTATATGTGTATATGTATGTATGTGCATGTGTGTGTATGTGTATATGTGTGTGTACGTATGTGTATATATGTGTATGTGTGTGTATATATACATATGTGCATATGTATGTGTATGTGTATAAACATATACAAGTGTATGTATATGCATGTGTATATGTATGAAACATGCATGTGCGTGTGGACGCATTTCCATTTGCACCTATGTGCATGCATGTGAATGTGCATGCATATGGATGTGCATATACATGTATTTAAGTATATGTTAATGTGTGTATGTGTATGTATATATGCAATAATGCATGCATGCAAGACTTTTTATGTGGTTGTAGAAATGTTTGTGCATATGCATGTGTATGTGTGTGTATATGTAAGTGTATGTGCACATGTATGTGTGTGTGTATATATGTGTGTGTGTATATATGTGTGTGTATGTGCATGTGTATATGTGTGAACGTGTGTGTATGTGCATGTGTATATGTGTGAACGTGCATCTTCATCATGTATAAGTGTATATGTGCATATCAATAAGTGTGAGTATGCTAACTAATGAAAATAACACAATTCAAATGATATACAAAGAATGGAAATTGTACTTACCATAGTTAGACATATTTTTTGCTTGGTTAGGTTCTTGAATAACCTGCAATAAAGAGAGAGAGAGAGAGAGATAATTCAAAGAGAGAAGGAGGTAGAAAGAGAGAAATAGAGACAGAGAGAGACAATAAGATAGAGATTCAACAATTCTGCAAGCAATTGTTTCAGCTCGTAAGCACAGCGCAATTGCGAATGTTGGAGAGCTCTTCGATCAGATGCGTGAAGATGCCGATCAAAGAGCCTCCAATGTTTTAATTTTTTTCTTTAAAAAGCCATCGTGTAAATGACAGTAAGGTGTCGTAAAAAGCACTGCAATTGGCATCCCATAAGTGACGTTAATTACCGTTGCTTATGCGATGCAAATTAGCATCGCTTATGTGATGCTTTTTTAAATCGTCGCTTTAGCGACACTCAATGTGAGCGTCGCACATCTCGTCATGCCACATGTCGATAAAAACATCATATTGCTCGTCATTTGACCGATGTTTCATGCTCGATGTTTCTTGCAATGCTTTTTGCAATTTTATAGCGATGAAATTGTGTCACTTTAACCGTCGCTATGCACCCGTATTCCTTGTAGTGTGCCAAGACTCCCAAAGAGGCTTGGAAAAGTTTGCTCACATTGTATGAAACCAATACAAAGGCAAGGAAATTGCAACTCAAGAACAATTTCTATACACTGGAGAAAAAGAGCATGTTGGTAAGTGACTACACCTTGAAAATCAAAAGCATGTGTGAGTTGCTTGCATCTCGTGGCATGAATGTAGATGATGATGATAAGGTGGAAGTGTGCCTTCATGTTTTAGGAGCTTCATATAAGGAGTTCAAAACTTCTATTTGAAGTAGTGAAAATATTGTGAATTTTGTCCATTTGGTATCCATACTGATTATTGAAGAAAAGAGTCTTGGTGAGGACTCAAACTCCCAAGGAAAACCTAGTTCTGAGTAGGTAAGATACTCTGGTAGAGTTAGACGTAGAGATAGAGGCTTAAAAAGTGGAAGAGGAAACAATAACCAAGACCAAGTTCAACAACAAAATCATGCAAGAGGTGGAGGTTAGTTTCTAGGCAGGGGAGCCAAAGAGTCCACATAAATTTCAAAAGAAATGTTCAAGTAATGACAGTAAAGGATTTAGGAATTGTGGAAAACCTTGCCACTTTGAATGTGATTGCAAGTTAAGAATCAAAATAACAAAAGGCAAAAAATAGCTCTACATCCATGTGTAGATGATTCGGAGAGGTTGTTCATGGTCCAACACCACATGATGAATACAATGTCTGCTGATGTTTCAAAATGAAATGGTAATGTTTGTCATATTAATTTAGGTGCCTCAAATCACATGACTAGCCATGCAGAATGGATTAGTAGTTTTCAAAAATTCTATGTTCCTTGATTTGTTGAACTAGGCGATGACACATCACATCCTCTCGAGCATACAAGAAACATAACACTATCTATGGAATATGGGAAGCTAATTTCCATAAATTGCCAAACCTCTGTGTGCATTAATTACTAAATTTGAGTGGACCAAAAAATGTGAGGAGGCCTTTGAAACTTTGAAAACTTGTCTAGTCACATCACCAATTTTGAAAACATCACAATGAGATGTAATATTTCATGTACATGTTGATGCTTCTAACTTTGACCTAGGATGTGTATTGACACAACCTATTGAAGGAAGAAAATTGGATTTTCCTATTGTCTATGCAAGTAGACAACTAAATCAAGTTGAAAGGAATTATACAACAACTGAAAGAGAAGGTATGGGCATGGTTTTTGCAGTTAAAAAATATATACATTATTTGTTGGCTAACAAGTTCAAATTCTTTGTGGATCACCAAGCATTACTTTACTTGGTGAATAAACCTTGTCATACAGGAAGAATAGTAAGATGGTTCTTGATCCTTATGGAGTTTGAATTTGAATTAGTAGTAAGACAAGGAAAACACCACTTGGGAGCATATCACTTACCAAGAATCTTCACAGGAGATAATCCAATTCCTATTGATGATGAATTACCTGATGCCTATCTTTTCAATATAGAAAGCATCCTTGAATGGGCAAGATCTTTCATTCTAGTTTTTTCCATTGGCCCAAATAACAAAACACATTTGATTTTGCAAAGTAAATTTTTTTTTCTAATGGCTGGACATTTATATCATGTGAACCTGATTGGAATATTAGAAGATTGTGCTCTTGAGGAGGAACACAGAAATTATTTAGAAAAGGCACATCTTCGGAACCCATGTCTTCATGCTTCTAAGATTGTCCATCTAAATAATTTAGTAAGAATGGGATTACATTGGCCAACAAAGGAAAAAGATGTAGAAAGATACACAACTCAATGCCAAAAATGTCATCACAAGCATCAAAGTGATATGATTACCTTGCTTTGGTTTCAAGAAAATCCTCTATGGAGCACACATATAGTAGAAAGACTAAAGCATACACATGCAAGAATTGAGTAAAGATCTTTTCCTAATAAAAGATCAATTGCATAAAAAGGGTATGGATGGATATATGAGAATTTGTGCTTTTGAAGATAAATTTTTGGAAATGTTAGAGATGGCTCACTCAAGAACAACCGAGGTCACTTTTCGAGAGAAAGAACTGCTAAATTAACTTTATATTCAAGATTTTGGTGGCCAACTTTATTTCCAGATGCCAAATTATTTTCACAAAGTTGTGATATTTGCCAAAGAACAAGACAACTTGGGAGAAGAGATGAAATGCCTCTGAAACCCTTGATATCTGCTAGAGCTTTTAGTAAATGGGGACCTATAAATCCTCCTGCTAAAAACTCACATGTAGAATATATAATAGTGGGAGTAGATTATTTGACAAAATGGGCTGAAGCCAAGGCTACCAGGAAAAATGATGCTCATACAACTGCAAAATTCTTATATGAGTATATCATTACCAAGGACGGCTTACCAATTGAATTGGTAAGTGATAGGGGTACTCATTTCCTAAATCAAGTTATTCAAGAATTGACTTCACAATTTATGATTATCAGCACCTTATCACCCTCAGGCTAATGGTCTTGTAGAAAGTACCAATAAAGTGTTGTGGACTATGCATCATGTCCTATGGGCATATAGGGTGGCCTATAAAACTACTATTGGAACAACTCTATTTAATTTGGTTTTTGGCCAAAATGTAGTTTTACCTATGGAATTCTTGATACCAACTTTAAAGATAGGAAATCAAATGCAATGGAATGGACATGAATTGTTTGAGAGGATTGTGGAATTGGAAAAACTAGGAACTTCAAGAATGCAAGCAGTCATGAGTATATATGCAGATAAATAAAAAGACAAAAAGCCTATCATGATATACACATCAAGGAAAAAGATTTTCAAGTAGGAGACCTAGTATTAGCATATACAACCAAGGAATATAATAAGAAATTGGAAAAAAAGGTACATGGACCATATATCATTCATCAAATTAGTCCTAGTGGATCTCTACAACTATCAAACCTAGACGGTGAAATTATGCCAAATTATATAAGTGGTTGGAGAATCCAAAGATATAAAAAACCTTTGACAACGGAGGAATGGACAAGATTACAAGAATCACATAAAAGAAGACAAGAAGAAGAAAAAATTAGAGAAGAGGCTAAAAAATAAGCTAAGATAAGAATGATGAAACATAAAACAATAAGAGAATTATTGGAATGTGGAAAAATTATAGAAAAACAAAAGAAACGTGTGTGACTCGTAAAGATGAAGTAGAAGGAGAATCAAATCAGGGTCTTATTGGATTCAAGATCTTAGGTAAACTTAATCAGTTTTGACCTACTCAATTAGTTCCAAAACAAAAGGAAACAAAGTGCAACCTTAATCAAGACAATAGATGAACAAATACTTCCAACAATGTCAACCCAAAAAATTGTTTTAAAAATAAGATAGGAAGAGTCCATAGTAGAATGTGAAGAATAACTTGAAAATTTAATGTCTGAAAATTTAATTTTCGGACAATCTATGATGAATGAAAATAAAGTATCAATTGATTTTGATCAAATGTTGATTCATATAAAAATAAATAATAAAAAGTTAAAAATATTTTTTGTAAGTAATGATGTGCAGGAATCAACTAATGAAGTACACAATGTGGAGATGGAGAAATATTTTCACCAAAGGAACATTCTCAGGATGTCATCCAAACCATGGTCAAAATATTAAATCAGACAAGAGTTGAAGGGGTAAAAGCAATCAAAATTACATTTAGACAAGTAAATCAAACTTAGACCTATCAGCATCATTATCAAAAGAAAACAAATTTGTAAACCAAAAAGTAAACAAGATAGTCAATCATCAACAATGAAGCAAATTTGGAGACTGAAAAGTTGCACTACCATAGGAAAAGAAAGAGGTGTATTTTGGTGGTAGAAAATTGGAATCAAAAATCAAAATGACAAGAAGAAAGAAGGTCCAACATGGCCTTAGAGGAGAAAAGCAGTAATGCACATACAAGCTGCAACTCAATAGCAACATGACAATATGAAGGGAAACATGAAAATAGGTGGAGATATTCTAAGGAAAGCCTCTACATCAAACAACCACTTAAATCAATTATGTAAGGCCTCAATTTCGCACCATAAAGAATATGCATTGCCAAAGTCTGCATGTGAAGGGCTACACTACAAATCCATACATTCACAAGGCACAAAAAAGTTAATCTCATACACAATGATAAGCTCTTCTCATATCAAGGAGGAAGAGCTAGGAGGGGAAGACTTTGATATATTAAGGTAGTGATGTGTGCGAACACACTAGGACTGCCGGGGCATTTTTTTCCCTCCTTAGGAGGTTTTTTTCCCTCTACTTATATATACCCCTATTGCCCTAACGGATTACTTATCTTTATACATTCTAGTGGTAGTACATGCAATATTGTGTGTTGTGCTTCAAGCTTTTTCTTCTTCCTTGTGTTGTTTGCATGCTTTTGTAGACCTTGATCTCCAAGAATTGGTATCAGAACAAGTTGTTGCTTCATCTAGGGCATCATTAACACCCCTCCAATCATAGTCTCATAATCGCATGAAATTTGGTGAGCATACTCAAGGTGATTAGGAGTTCAAAACTACTTCGCTCTATCGTGTCAAAATTGCATTCTGAGCTCGTTTCTGCCTCCGAATGAACTATCCTAATGCTTATGCAGGTAGTTTCATCTTTTTGTGCTAAAGATATGTACATGTTTTGGTTCACGAGTATAAGCATCTCAAAGTTTGCTACAAATTTATCAGAACTCGTTAGGGTAGTTCTTTTCAACTTTTTTAGATACAATAATTTTTCTACACCAGGGAATTTTAGTGAGTGGTTATGGCTGAAAGCAGTGATGTATTTCGTATGTTGGATATTGAGGATAAGTTGGACGGTATCAATTACCCATTGTGGGCTTATATGATGCATCATGTATTGGTTGCAAACGGACTGTGGAATATTGTGAAAGGTGTTGAAGAATGTCCTATTACACCTGCAAACAAAGTTGTTGAAGGTGATGCCGATGGCATTGAAGATGACAATATTCTTCATGTTCGTATTCATGTTGTGGTTCGTGTTGCACCTACTATAGAGCAAATTCATTGGGATGGCAGAGATGTTCAAGCACATGCATTGATAGCCTTGTCTGTCAAACATGCCATTATTCCTCACATTTGCTCTTGCATAATAGCTAAGGATGCTTGGGATACACTTACCACTTTATACCAGGCAAGGAATGAGGCTCATATTGCTTACCTCCAAAAACAGTTGGTGAGTGAGCACATGAATGAAGGTGATTACATGGACAATTTTGTGACAAAGATCAAAGATTTGAAAGAACAATTGATTTTTGCATATGAAGTCTTGCTAGACATTTCACTTGTGTAGATTGTTCTGAATGGTCTCCCCGATTCATATCAGATTTTTGCTTCTATGCTTCGTTTGATGATGAAAGACAATCCAAATGCCTTAACATTTGAGGAGTTAGTCTCTGTTCTGTTGCAGGAAGATCATTCTAGGTAGAATAATTCCATTACGCATGTTGCACATCAAGCTTTCTTGGCTAGTTAGAAGGGTAAAGGTAAATGGGGCTCTTTTTCTAGTAAGTAGAAATCTGCTAATTCTGCACAATCAAAGAAGGAAAACAGAGACGAGAAGAAAATAGAAAAGCAAAAATTGTTTTGCAAATACTATAAAGGAAATGATCATGTCATAAAGAGCTATCCAAAACTGGCTACTAAAGAGGCAAGGAAGAAAGAGGCCGGAATGGTTATTGCAGAGGCCTCTATGCCCAAAACAGAGTCTGCTAATCTTGTGCAGAATGAAGAGTGGGCATTTACCATTATGTGCAATTATGACCCATCTTCTCATGAACAATGTATGTCTATAGTAGATTAAGGTGTTTGGTACTTTGATAGTGGGGCGACCAAACATATTACCTTGCAGCATAGTTTCTTCACTTCACTTGAGCCTTCCCCTAGGGGGAATACTGTCAAATGAACCAACAACTCCTCTTATCCTATTATGGGAGTTGCTAAGATCATTCTAACTACTGCTGATGGTAGTTTTTTTACATTGTCATATGCTTTATTTGTGTCAAGGATCAAGAAAAATATGTTATTAGTTTCAGCTTTAGCCAAGATTGGCTTGGTCATGAAATTTGTTGATGATAGATGTACAGTTCATGATCTGTCAAATGGCAACATCATTATTGCTTCTGGCATTTTACATCATGGACTGTATAAGCTCATATATTATGCAAAATCTATGAATGATTCAGCATGTGTAGTTCAAGATTCTTAGGCTATGTCAGATGCAAAGCTTTGACATGCACGCTTTGATCATCTGAATTTTGCTACTTTGCTACACTTGTAGAAATCTGAAATGGTATCCTCTCTGTCCAAACTTGAGGCACCTGCTAAACATGTATGGGAAGGCTGTATTTTGGGCAAAATGCAATAGTCCTCTTTCCCAAAAGATGGTTCAGTTTGAGCTACTCAGAAATTGTAGCTTGTTCCTAGTGATGTTTGTGGTCCTATCCATTAAAAGAAAATTCCAAAGTGTTTATGTGCTTCAAACAGTTTCTGCTTTTGGCTGAAAATCTATTAGCATGTAAAATGGTTGAACATGGGATAAAACATTAGTGTATAGTGGGATAAAACATCAGTGTACAGTGTCGTATACACCTCAACAAAATGGAGTTGTTGAATAAAAGAATAGGTCACTCATGGAGCTGGCAAGGTGTATGGTCAAGAGTCAAGCTTTACCACATAGTTTCTGGTTTGAGACTGTTATGTGTGCAAAATATGTACTTAATAGGTGTCCCACTAAAGCGTTGCAGTTTATCACTCCATATGAGGCTTGGCATGGTCGTAAGCCATTTGTTGCTCATCTGTGTGTTTTTGGTTGTCTACCATATGCATTATTACCTGAACAACAACGTAGGAAATTGGATGATAAAGCAATGAAATGTATTTTTGTTGAGTATAGTTCTGAAAGCAAAGGCTATCGTATGTATCATCCACATACTAAATGCATCTTGGTTAGCCATGATGTTGTTTTTGTGGAAGATGCTATTCAACCATTACTTTCATGTACTAAGGAGACATTAGTTAGCTCCAAATACATATATGACACTTTGCTACCTCTTTTTAGAGGTCGACAGTCTAGTATTGGTCCTAATGAGGCAACTTCTCAACCTTTATAGGTTTCATGTGATGATGTAGATCATTTCATTTATGATGCAGATTTACATGATGCACTTGTTGAAGAGAGAGATAATATCGAGAAGGCCAAAACTATGCCAAAATGACTGGAGTAGACTTTGCGTGATAGAAAATTAGATGCATCTCTATCATATCGTACTTGTTCAAGCTCTCATAGTGCCTCTTTTGCATCAAATTGTTATGCTATGGCTACCTCTAGTCTTTGTGAAGAGAATGAGCTTGTTTTGTTTGATGAAGCACAAAGTTTTGAAAATTATATGGATGCTATGCAATCAGAATATGATGTTATCATGAAAAATAGTACCTAGTCATTATGTGACTTGCCTCCTAGCAAGAAGGCCATTGGCACTAAGTGGGTATACAAGCTCAAGTGTAAGCCTGATAGAACATTTGATAGGTATAAGGCTAGGCTTGTTGCAAACGGTTATGCACAGGAAAGAGGCATTGATTTTGATGAGAGCTTTGCACCTACATGCCAAATGACTACTGTTCATAGCATTTGTGCACTTGTAGCTCATCATGGTTGGAATTTACATTAGCTGGACATTGAATGGTGACTTGCACGAAGAAGCGTATGTTTTTTAGCCCCATGGTTTTGTGCATAAAGGGCATGAAAACCAAGTGTGCAGATTGAAAAAGGCATTATATGGTTTGAAGCAAGCACCATGTGCTTGGTATGAAAAGATACATGCCTATATGATTACACATGGTTTTTAGAATAGACCACCTAATATGTTAAGCGTGCAAGTGATGTGCTTCTTATCATTGTTGTGTATGATGATTACGTCTTGCTCACTGGTCCCCATGAGAATCATATTGCTGATTTTAATGTTGATCTACATGCCTCATTTGAGATGTCATATTTGGGGCATTTGCATCATTATTTGGGCATTCAATTCATGCAACTTGATGGAGGAATAGATTTGTGTCAAACAAAATATATTGACACATTATTGAAGTGTTTTGGCCTCGAAGACTGCAAATCTATTGCCACTCCTATGGAGATAGGTTTATGATTGAGTCTTCATGATGCTGGAGATGCATTTGATGTTGTTCTTTATCAACAAGCTATTGGATGCTTAACTTACTTATGCATTACTCGACCAGATAATCAATTTTTGTCTCACAAATGAGCAAGTTTATGCACTGCCCAAGTGTCAAGCATTGGCACGCAGTTAAGCACATCTTTTGCTACTTGAGTGGTACCCAACTACTTGGATTGTTTTATCCCAAGGGGGGATCACTACTGCCAGATTTACATGCTTTTTATGACTCTGACTCGCTAGTTTCTATGAGATTCATGTGTCAACCAGTGGTTTTTGCTTCATGCTTGGTAGCTCATGCATATCTTGGTTGAGCAAGAAGAAGCCTATTGTGGCCACCTCTAGTTGTAAGGCAAAGTATAGGGCAGATTTCACAGTGACTACTCACCAAATAATTTGTGGAAAGATTGTCCTAAGAACTCATAGATTTGAAGTGATTCCATATATGCACTTTTACAAGGACTAAAACTCAATCTTTTACAAGAGTTCATTCATGTGCTAATACATGAACTTTTAAGATAAGTGATCAAGCATTTAGGCTTGGAGTAATTGCACCAACACCTCCCCCTCAAGCCTAATATGCTTGAGCTTTAATTCTCTTTGATTTCCTGCAATCCAATCATCATCTTGAACCTGATCAATTTAGATCCATCCAAAGATTTAGTTAGCATATCTGCACATTGCAAGTTTGTTGATACATAGGACAATTGTATGTCCTTGCTGAGTAGCTTCTCTCTCACATAATGATAATGGACTTCAATATGCTTAGTCCTTGCATGATACATAGGATTAGTAGCCAAATGTAGTGAGCTAGTATTATCTCCAAATATCATTAGAGTGTATGTACGTAGCCCCAAATCTAAGTAGAGTAGCTTTAACCACATTACTTCTTGTGTTGCATTTGCTAGACCCCTATATTTAGCTTCACTTGATGACAATGCGACAGTTGGTTGTTTCATGGATGACCATGAAATCAATTTAGATCCTCCAAAAGATAAGTAGCCAGAGGTGCTCCTCCTATCATCTTTTGAGCCAGCCCAATCTGCATCAGAATATAGCTTGATATCCAAGTCAAATGTGAATGGATAAACTAGCCCTTCATTTATGGTACCTTTCAAGTACTTTAAGATACTTTTGGAAGCTTCCATGTGAGGTTTCCTTGGTGTATGCATGAATTGACTCAATGTACTTACTTCATAGTATAAATCCACTCTTGTTAGGGTTGCATAATTGAGACTCCCAACAAGACTTTGATAACATGTAATGTCTTCAAGCAGCTCTCCTTCATGACTACTGAGTTTGCAATTCAATTCCATCGATGTACTTGCAATTTCTGCATTTTCCATCTTGAACTTAACTAGCATATCATGGATGTACTTTCTTTGAGTAATGAAAACACCAGAATATGTATAAACAATCTCTAAACCAAGAAAATATGTAAACAATCCAAGATCATTGATCTTGAACTCTTCCTTCACTCAAGTCTTGATCTTCTTAATGCCCTTTTCATCATTTCCTATAATAATGATATCATCCACATAAACACATAGGTAAATAACCTTTGAATTAGTCTTCTTAATGAACAATAAAGAATCTGCCTTGCTTGCAACAAAACCTTGGTCTTGCAAGTATGTGACAAGCCTATGGTTCCAAGCTCTAGGAGCTTGCTTTAAACCATACAATGCCTTCCTTAATTTACATACATAATCAGGTTTTTGTGTATCTTCATATCCTAGTCGTTGAGCCATGTAGACCTCTTCAGAGATCCACCCATTAAGGAATGCATTTTTTACATCTAATTGGTACAAGTTCCAATTCTTTAAAGCAGGGATACCTACTAAAACTCTGATAGTTGGCATTTTGGTTACAGGTGAAAAGGTCTCTTCATAATCCACTCCATGGGTTTGAGCATACCCCTTTGCTACTAGCCTTGCTTTATACCTATTTATTGTGCCATCTGAATTCTTTTTCACTTTGTAAATCCATCTGGATCTTATTACCTTCATGAATGCTTTTTTGGGAACCAAATCCCAAGTGCTATTCTCTTGAAGTGCTTCAATTTCTTCCTGCATAGCTTCTCTCCATTCTTCTTTCTTGTTGGCTTCCTCAAATGAAGAAGGTTCCTCTGATATAAAGTCTTTAGTTATGTATATAGAATGTTTGGTGACTAGTGATGTCTCATAGCCATACCTTATAGGTTTCTTTCTTTCCCTTTGAGATCTTCTAAGTGCTTGATTTCATGATTCTAGAATGTCTTCCAATTCTTTGAACTTTTCTTTGCCCTTGGACTTCCAAGCTTTGAATTCTTCAAGATCAATTTGTTCTTCATCTTCTAAATTGACATCCTCTGATGTATGTCGTCCTTTTTTGGTCAATTTTGGAAAATCACTCTCCAAATCATAGGGAAGCTTTATTTTCCTGCAATCATCCTCAAACCAAGAGTTATTTTCATCAAATACCACATCCCTACTAGCTATAAATCCTTTGTTAGTGGTATTATATAACCTATATCCTTTCTGATTCTGATCATAGCCAATGAATATGCATCTTTCATCTTTTGGATCAAGTTTTCCCCTAATTTGTGAGGGTATGTGTGCATAAGCAATGCACCCAAAGATCTTACAATGATCTAAAGAAGGTCTCCTACCATTCCATGCCTCATAAGGTGTCATCGCATCTAGAGACTTGAATGGAAGCCTGTCACTCTAGCACAATGGAAAGTACCAACGTGAGAAGCTTCACCTCATAAATGTCAATCCGTGGAGACGTGAGGATTGGTATGAAGACCGTGAGCAAGTGATGGCACAAGTGCGTGAGTGAAAGCACACAAGCATGCGCACACATACACACACATGCACACAAGGTAAGAGCAAAGAGTGGAACAATGGAAAGCTTCGATTACAAAGGAACTCTCTTACAAAGCTCAAATCTACAACAAGCTAGCCTCAAAAATGAGCTCTCTAGCCCTTTTTATAGTTTTTTGAGTGATTTTGGCCCTGTCCAGACCTAGTGTTTGGCCTAGTTAAAAATTAGGTTCCAGGGCTTATTTGTGGACTCAAACGGAGTCTAAAAGTTATGAAAATTGGTAGGTTGTATTTTTCTTTAGTTTGGCACTACTAGCCTATGCAATTTCTGGTCCCATTGTATGTACTTCTTCTTATGGTAGTTGGATGTCATAGTTGTGAGCTTTCAAAAAGTGTTAGTTGCTCAAAAGAGGTTGTCAATGTGGATTTTGAGTAGCTTTCGACTGTGAATTACTCCATCGATTCTGATGTTGTATCCTGAATGTCTTCTAGATCTTCCAAACATGGCTTTCACAATGTATGCCAAGTACTTGTAACCCATAACGAAGGATGGGTAAGTGTGTGAGTGCATGGGTTGAAGAAAATATGTGCCTTGTACATGACCTTTCAATGTGGCCCTATGTATGCGTACTTGGGAAATGCATTGGAAGAAGTATGGTGCAACAAATGGGGTCTTGAGCAAAGTGCTCAAGGGTATGCTGACAAAGAGGTTCCTAATATATCATGGTTATATTGTTGGAGCATACAATTCTTACCATGGTGAAAGGTCTGTCAATCGTCGTCTCTTCGTGTTGTACTCCCATCATGGTGATTGACCACGGACTTGTCCTTCATTGCGGATGGATGTCCTTGTTGATGATCCACTGGTGAGATTCTTGGATCCCCTAGTCCTGTTTCTTTTTCTCGATTTTTTTTTTGTGGAACAATGCCACAAGCAAGAAGACAGTGGTTAGTAGTAATATCATATTTTACATATGTCAAGTGTGTCTCATGTGCCTGGGATTTCTCAATTGTGTCTATGCATGACCGTGTAATGTGGCCCTATATTAATGCACACTATGGAAATGCATGACCTCAATGGTGCAAAAGACAAGGTTATGCCAAAGGCACATGGTTGTTGCTCGTCGAGGCTTCTGATGTTACTTGCAGACTTGATGCAATCTTTGTTTGGAGGTGGCCAGTGGACCTTGAAATGATGTGATCAATTGATCATGAGATGACAACTGACCAATCCTCCCTTTAGGGATCCATTTTAGAATAGTAGTTGGCCTTATAGAGATCACCTCTGGCCTCTTCCTTTTTGGATGGTTGTTGAAACTTGGTGTCCAGTGTGGGTGGCTCTTCGGTTCTGTGGAAGTTACTGGTACTTTGGGCTTCCAAACCCATATCCTTGATGATTGTCTTCTTACTTTTGTCGAAGGGTTGAGTTTATCTTTTTTTGTTCTTTGTGCTCGATTCTTATTCTTTTCTCTCCTTCGCTTCTTATTTGAGACCTTTTGCAATCTGGGTAGCCTATAAGAGGTCTTTGGCTTCTTGGCTTCTTGTTTGAGACCTTTTGCAATCTTTTGTGCATATAAGAGGTCTTTGGGAACCCACATATGTAATCGCCCTCGTTGACCTACAGCAATTTTTTTTGCTACCCAAATATGTTTGAGACCTTGTGAATGAGCTTGTCCTAGTTGCTTGGCTCTTTGTTTGGTGTAATTGGCCTGCTTGGATGGACATTGTTGTGGCAAAGATGGTGGTTGCTCTCCTTTTCGTACCCAGATCTGCTTCATGCCTGGAACTACTTTTGTCTTGAAATCTCTTTGTCTTTTTGATATAGCAGTTGTCATGTACTGTTTAGCTTTCCCTTGCAGTTGAGTTATAGTTGCAGCATTAGTCCTTGCATGAGAGGAGGAGTCCGCTTGTCTTTGAGCCAGTTCTTCCATGATTGAGCTCTTCTAGAACACAGAGCTTTTGACACATGCAACATCTTTTTTGCTAAGATTAGCCCTAGAAGAACTAAGAGAATGTGTGACATCTGGATTTGTGAGCATGCAATTCTCTAATTCTAATGTGATGCATTTTTTGTGTACCCAAACTTGAAGAAGTTGACTTCTTAGGTTCAAGTTGACTGCATGGTCGTAAATCCAATCTTGACCCAAAACAAGTGGCTCTGTAAGGTCCTCATCATGACACACTAGCATTTTGACTTTCATTGGAACATCTTGAAGGTAGATGGGAAGTTCCACCTCACCCAAACAAGGGGTTTCCACACCTCCCAACCCTATGAGATAGGCTTCTACGTGCTTGATGTTCAATTGCAGGTCTTGTCAGTATGAAAGTCTAATTGCACTAGTTGTTGCACCTGAGTCAACCAAGGCTCTCACAGTCCTTACACTCTGTCCTCGTCCTACCTCCACAGACACAAAGGGGCATCGATCAATTATTTGAGAAGTAGTTATGCCCAATTCTTGGCACATGCCTATATGATATTTTGGGGCTTTTTGGTTGACATCTATGCCTAATCGCCTTAACTTATTTCATCTAATGCACTCTCTCGCCTCGGCTTGTGCTTCCTCTCTGACCCTCAACTCTTCTTCTTTCCGCTTCTTAACAGTGTTGAGTCTCACGAGCATATCCTCTGCAAGAGGTTCTTGATATAACTTGACTCGACAACCACTTATATAGTTTGGCAAGATATCACCTTCTAGGGTGGCCAATTGAACCGCACCACTAGTGGAGACTCTATTAATGATCATGGGTCCATATCCTCGTTTCTCCAATTTTTGGGCATGTTGCTTTAGCATATAAACTAGCATAAATGCTTGTTGCTGCTCGTAGCCTCGTCTCACCTAAGCGTTCTAGATCAAAGATCCTATAGGACAATTCATGTCCATTCCACTCATGCTCTTGTGCTACTTTTAAGGTTGTGATTAGGAAATCTAATGGTAGCACAGCATTCTGTCCAAAGACCATCTAAAATTGGGTGACATTGAGTACCGTTTTGTGGGCCACTCGATAAGCCCAAACAGCATGATGAAGTTGTTTTTCCCAATCAGAGCATTTATTATTTACCAGTTTTGTCAATACATTACATAGGATCTTATTTGTGCTCTCGGCTTGTCCGTTAGCTTGTGGATGATAGGGGGCCGACTTCTTATGTATCACCATGAATTCTTGAAGTAGATTTTCAATTACCTCATTCAAGAAGTGCATACCTCTATCACTAACCAACTCTATTGGTAACCCATATATAGTGAACACGTTCTCGAATAAGAACTTAGCCAGCATTTGAGCATCATTCTTTGTTGTGGCTTTTACTTATACCCACTTGGTAAGGTAATTGGTGGCTACAATAATGTATTCTGCATGGGAGTTTCTGGCTAGGGGATTAATAGGACATACAAAGTCTATACCCCACTTCGAGAATGCACGTCCTCCCATCATTGGTCTCAAAGGCATCTCATCTTTTCTTATCGAATATTGTGCACATTGACATGTGTCACATTTCTTCACATAGGTATGTGCATCCATATGAAGAGTGGGCCACCAAAGTCCTCAGAAAAGAATGGTCTTAATTACTCGGTCAGGCCCAAAGTGTCCACCTGCAACCCCACTATGTGTAGTTTCTAAGAATTTCAAGTAGTCTGATTCATGAACGCACAGTCTTAAATAACCATCTTTGCCTCTTCGGTATAGATTATCGTCTACTAAGGCATAGTCTTTAGCCTCTTGCTCCATGATTCGTCTTCTTGCTAGACTAGCCTCACTAGGTAGTGTCCCCGATCTCATAAAGTCCACCAATGGAGCACTCCAGTCTGGATCTAATGACACATGATAAAGGATGGCATGCTCCACTGGGGGTCTCTCCTGAGGCATTGGACAATTCTTGATCCATTCCTATATTTCTCTGTCCATGCGAGGCCAATACACTCATAAACGTTTTAGATTCTGCAATGTTTGTTGTTTAGAATAGTGATTTCCTAGCATTCCTTCATGGGCTTGTTGCAACCAACTACTATGTTCGTCATCCTCGACACAACAAGCTAATACTCCCTCTGTATCTTATTTGTACATGCTCCCTGCCAATATTTGATATTTTTGTGATCTCACTACTTCTTCTTTGTTCGTCTTCACATTTTTATTTGTAGGGACAAAGGTTAGGACCGGTACCAACTTATTTGCCCATTTAGGAATAACTTCTAAATTGAACAGATAAGTGTCTGGCAGTTCATCCGACACTCCTTGTGGTGACTCTCCTGAAGTGATGCGAGAAAGGTGATCTGCCATGAGATGGGTCCTACCTTTCCTAACAACCACTTCAAAGTCGTATTCCATTAGTAAGAGGAACCATCTTACTAAGCGTCCCGTATTGCAAGGTTTATTGACCACATATAATAAAGTGTGATGATCAATGAAAAACTTGAACTTGTTGGCCACTAAGTAGTGTCTAAACTTTTTCACAACATACACCATGCCTAAGCCTTCTCTCTTGGTTGTTGTATAGTTTTGTTCAGTCGCATTTAATTGCCTACTAGCATATGCTATCCGCAAATCTAGGTTCCCTTCACCTGTGGGTTGTGCTAGCACACATCCTATTTCATGATTGGATGCATCCACATGGACATGGAATGGTTTATTCCAATCAGGAGTGGTCAGTATTGGTGTTGTGCACAAACGTCTCTTCAGCTCATTGAAGGATTTTTCACATTCGTCGTTCCACTCAAAAATTGTCAGCAAGGCATAAAGAGTTTTAGCTATGATTGCATACATGTGGATAAACCTACGGTAATATCCACAATGGCCCATAAAGACTTGTACCTCTTTAACATTCCTTGGTCTTGGTAGCTCAGCTATGGCTCTTACTTTATCCTCATCTGTTGATATTCCGTTCTTAGAAACAATATGACCTAAGATTTTACCTCGTCGTACCATGAACACATACTTCTCTAGGTTCGAACACACTTGATATTCTCTACACTTGTTGAAGATTTGTCTGAGCTCAGGGATGTGGTATCTTCTTACTTGGGAATGAGCACATAAATCGTCCACATATACTTCTAAGTTCTTTCGTAAGAACTCTTTGAAGACGTGACACATGAGCCTTTGGAATGTTGCAGGTGCATTGGTGAGACCAAATGGCATCACACAAAATGCAAAGGTTCCCCATTCTGTGGCAAAAGCTGTTTTGTGTTGATCTTCTAGGGCAATGGCTACTTGGTTGTAACCTGAAAATCCATCAAGAAAGCTATAAACTTCCTTGCCTGCAACATGCTCCAATAAATGTTCGATGATTGGAAGTGGATAACTATCTCAAATTGTAGCAGCATTAACTCTTTTAAGGTTAATACACACTCGCAATTTTCCATTCTTCTTGGGCACCACTACAATGGGGGACACCCATTCAGTATGCTCAATCTCATAGATGAATCCAGCTTCAATCAGCCTGTCAATTTCTTCTTTTATTTTAGTTGCATAAGTGTCATTATATGTGTAGGGCTTTTGTTTGGTGGGTTTGGTGTCAGCATTCATGGGGATAGTGTGAGAGCAAATTTTTGGATCTACTCCCTTCAAATCTCTATAGTCCCATGCAAACATGTCCCTATATTCCCTTAATAGAGCTACAAGCTCTACTTCTTCTTTTGCACTTAGGTCATCTCCTATGTATGTACATCTCTCTTTGTTCCCTTCAATGGTTACTACAATCCTTTTGGTCTTTTCTTTATTTGTCATATGCTTCTCCTATAATGGCCTCTCTCTTAGGCATTTGTACCAAAAATTTTTGGTCTTCAACTTCATATTTCTTGAAATTTTCTGGTACCTCAAACAATGATTCCTCCTCTTCTTGTTTCACTGCTTTTATTTTCTTTGTCTTTTGACCTCCTTCACTTCCATCCTTTGAATTTATAGTTTTAGTGCTTGTGAGACGTTCTTCTTCTTTTTTATTAAATACTCCTACGTCCTCTAGATAGTGCGTTTTTGAATTAAAGCAACTATCCATCACAATGGACTCTAGATCATCATCATTTTCTTCTTCTTTTATGACATCACTAGGGTCACATTCTTCCAACAAGGGCTGACACATGAACACTAAAATATCATAACCCTCCTCATCACAATGAGGTGTCCATTGTTCTTCATTGACTGCAATGTCCATGGTAGCTAAGATTTCTGCCCAACCATGAGGCTCAAATTCCTCATCTGGAAATATCATCGGTGTATAGGTTGGGTCTTTAACTGGTCTATCTCCTGGGGGAGTTCCTTCTTCTCTTGCTTTTAGGTGCTTTTCCTCTTCCTCTGCGACCTTGCACATCCACAAGTGAGTATCTTCATGCAGCCATGATGGATCAAGTGAACTTCCAGAATGCACAGAGATAGAATCTTCTTTCACTTTGTGGATAGGATTCCATTGTAGGGGTGTTACATCTCTGAAGGTGTAATCCTTCAAATTGACCTTGGTGGTGACCCCTAAGTGTTGTAAGTACAAGGAGTTGGTTCCCCAATCCTATACTATTTGCAATTTTCGTAGGAAGGGTCTTCCTAGGATCATCTCATAAACAATATTTTTCTCAAAGTCACATATAGAAAATGTGTGTTCAAACTCTACACCACAAGTGGCTAGAGTTATCCCTTCGAGCAATCCTAGAGGTCTTTCAAAATGACCATCGGCCATTTGAAGCTTCATTCTAGTTGGTCTTAATGTGGGTTTGCCCCATCGCTTCCACAAGGAGGTGATTGCAATAGCAACACCAGCACCTGAGTGAGATGACACTGAAACTTAGTGTTCTTCACGACATCAGTGTTTCTTGGGACCATTGAGTCTTCATTTCTTACCAATATTGTGAGAGTTCTGATATGAAGAGATTCAGATTCCCATGGGCCTATAAATTGAGGCAACTCTTGTAAAGAATTAGATTCAAAATCTAATCTTTCATCTTTTTGTTGCTCTGCTTGTTCTCCATAAATGGATGGAATGTCTTGGGGAAATTGATCATGCGGTCATCAATTTCGAGAATGGGAGGGGGATTACCCTTCTCCTTGGCCCATTTCTCCTCTTGAATTTCCCACAAGAACTCTTGAGAGTACTATTGTATTGAAAGGGGTGCTCCCTCATCTACGGAATCAGGAACATAAGCTTTCATTGGTGGAGAAATCTCTCTTTCAACAATCCGTTGAGCCTGTGGAGGTAACGAAACTTGGGGCTTGTTTACCAACTACTCTAATCTTTCTAGTAAGCCATGGAAATGCAAATCTGACCTGATAGAATTTGTCTGATTGAACTGTTGATTGGTTTCGAGCATAGCCTGAGCTAGCTCTACCATTTTCATGCACATTTTCGTCCATTAAATCTCTAAATCTGCTCTAGGGTAAATCTTATCCAAGTTTGTAGCTGTTGGCCCTTCTTGAAGTCGATCCTGGTAGGCCTTGAACATCTTGTCCAAGCCTTTTGGGGTTGGATCTGCAAGAACAGACCCTCGTTGTGGTTTATTTACAGTGGGTGGTGGGGTGGGATGAGGTGGAGTTGATGGAGCTTCGGCATGGAGGGGTTTTGAGATGCAATATCTTCTATTTTTGTTTTTGCATCTTTCAAGCTTTCTTCTAGTCCAGATAACTTTTTATTCCACTTGCGATTAGCTTTCTCTCTGGTATCCTTCCAAGTTCTAGTTTTCCTCTTACTAGGCTCTCCTGATTCACTTGACTCTGATTGTTCAGTTGACTTATCCTGGTTCAATGCTTGTGCCCTAGTGACTACCTGTACAGGAGCCACATTACTACTACTTGAACTTGAATCAGCCACTAAGCCTACCACATTGATGGGCGTAACCTTGGGCACACACTAGAGGGATTCCTAGGACACTCTCTTGGAAGATGTTCTTTGCCACACTCAGGACAAAAGCCTTGTATTGTGATGTTTTGTCCTTGTCCCAAAGTAGATGGGTGGGGACATTCACGAATGAAATGGTCACCCTGACATCTAAAACATGGTCCTCTAGGGGCTTGTGGTCTTATTTGTCTCAATTGGGGCCTGGGATTAGGATTCATGTACATGATACTCGAGTATTCTCGCTCCCAATTTTGCTCCATGAGTGGTGTCTCATATTGATAGGAATAAGCCTCACTATGCTCTGGTGACTCTATGTAATAAGCTTGTGGACTACCTTCATGGGAGTAGTTTGAACTTTGAGCATGAGAGTCATTTTCTGAGATCAAAGGGGTTAGTGGCACCAATGCTCTATTCGGGTTCTCCTCTGCCACTGCATACTTAACTGGGATCACATTGGTAGGAGCTGGTGGTTGGTTTCCTAGGACTGGTTGTGGCCAGTATGGTGCTTGATATTGCTGTTGTGGTCTATAATATGGCTGTTGGTATTGGTTCTGAAACCTACCTTGCTGGTAAGGTTGTTGATAATTTTGCATGACATCCTGCCTATTGTATGGACAATCTTGAGCCGTATGATTTGTGTATTTTCTCTCAATGGTGCAATACAGAGCATTAGGGTTCCCTTGGGGTTGAATTGTCATTGGGCAGACATTAGCCATGTGATCTCCTCCACATGTATAACATCGCTTCAATGGGGTGACCCTTGGCATTTGTCTATTTTGGACTCCTAGCTTCTTGGCCACTTGCTCAGCTATCTCATCTATCTCCATGGAGGTTCTAGAAGTATGACTAGTAGAACTCTCTGAATTTTTATAGAGTTTGGATAGTCCTAACTCCCCACCCAAATTGTCTTCTATGTCAATGCATATGCGCACACACTCTTCTATGGATCTAGGCTCTTTCAAGTACACTAAAACAAGGCCACTTGTTTGGCCGCTATGGGTAATTCAGACATAGGGCATCTTTCTAGGTACTGTCTGAACAGTCTTCCTACAAGTCGCACTGTTTCTTGGGGTGTCTGCTTAAAGTTGTGGATCAAGGATGATGTGTTATGTCTGATGCCACTTTTGGAAAATTTGACAATGAATTCTTCTAGCAATTCACCTATCTCTCGATAGTTGCGACTATTCAAGGGTTAAAACCAAGCTAAGGCCGTACCCTTAAGAGTCAAACCAAATGCTTCAAACTGTGTGAACAAGTCCTCAACCTGTTTAGCTCTTAACACTTGTTTTAACTCGGCCACATGATCATAAGGATCTTTGAATCCATCAAAATAGTTCTTCATGGGCTTGACCACTTTAGAGGGTCAAAGGGTTCTCGAATCCTCTCTGGGTCTGGGCACTGGAAACTCATGTTCATCTCTTTGATGCATGTGTGCTCTGTGTCTCTCTCTTTCCAGTCTTTCATCCTCATGCCCTGATTTTTCTCTGCCCATAATGTGTGCAAAGCTTACCTCTGGTCTCTCTCTAGTTCTTTCCCTTTGGGTTTCATGAGCCTTGGATGATCCTGCTCCTTGGAGACCATGGGGAACACTAAATCTCGATGGAGAGAAAATTGATTCACCTTGCCAAGTGTATGGATGCCTATCCTGCTCTGTTACCAAGAACAGTTTCTCTGATGTGTGATCTAGATAGACAACTTTTCCTAGTATCTCTGGATCCTTGAATTCATAGATGGTGACTACTGGGTTGGGTCGATCTAGCCTGAATCTCCAAAAGGCTTCCTCTATTTCTCTATTCAAGAATAGCTCTATGCTTTTGTTGTCTTGGGGAATCCATTTTGGAGTGATCACTCTGGTCAGAACTGACTTACCTCTAGGGGTCTTGGGTTCTCGTCCTAGGTCTCCTTGCTCGAGATCTCCTACCTCATTCTCAAGAATGATGTTTCCTAACTCATCTGTCCTATCAGGTAAGTTGGTAACCACATACATCGTTCCTTCCTTGTCAACGTATGATCCCTCTTCGAACTTGACCACTGGGTATTCAAGTCCAAAGGGTTGATCTGGATTTTTGAGTTGGACCACTGATCGCCTTAGGCCATCCTCATAGATGCGTGCACCTAGTTGGTTGGTCCTGATATACTCCAATTGTGTTTTATAAGGACCTTTTGGTGTCTGTAAATAGGAAGTACTTGAGCTATGTGTGGGTTTCTCCATGTTGAATGACATTTCTGAGTCACTTGTGTCGGAACTTAGCACGTAGGGATAACCACTTAGTTTTTGTGCCCAAGACTTAATTGTATGGTTGACACTAGCCTCAGATGATCTAATGCTTTGCCTATCCTTGCCTAAGTGCCTGCCAGATCTTAGGTTCACAAGCTTTGTCTACAAGTCCAAAATTTCCCCTTGTATTGCCAAAATCCTTTGGAACTCCTTGGTTTCCTAGTCCACCTGAGGGTCAACTTCAAAATACTATATCAAAGTACTCCCCACGAACTTTCCAACAAACCCAAAATCATAGCAAACGGAATTCGTATGAGAAAGTTATGCCAGTTCAGGGTTCAGGGGGTTAAAACATGGAAATAGGACCTCTCAGGAAGTGCTTCAAAATAGGCGACACACGACACTTAATAAGTATCGGCGATACTTGGAAGCAGATGACACACGATACTTAAGAAGTCACGACACTCGACATCTGAGTAATATCGCGACACTTGACACTTGATGTCACGACACTTGACACCCGTCAGATATCGCAAAACTTGGCCCTGAGCACGACACTCGACACCTGCGAAATGTCGCGACACTTGGCCACACGACACTCAACACCTTGCAGATGTCTCGACACTTGATGTCCATGACACTTGACACCTGACAGTCACGACACATGACACTTGGCAGATGTCGCGACACTTGCCCTCCACGACACTCGACACTTGCCAGATGTCGTGAGACAATCACGATATTCAACACTTGTTGAATGTCGCGATGCAACCACGATACTCGACACTTGTCAAATGTCACGAAATAAACACGATATTTGACACTTGTTGAATGTCGCGATGCAACCACAATACTCGACACTTGTCAAATGTCGCAAGATAAACACGATATTTGACAAGGGTAAATATCGCGACACTCAATCACGGGAAATCATGACACCTAAATGTCACGACACTCAACCACGGGAAATCACGACACTCAACCGCGGGAAATCACGACACTTGGATTTTTTGGAGTCCAAATTAAAATTTTTTTGCAAATATGAGTACCTTGTGTCCTCCTTGTCACTCCTATGTGTCTGTAGATGCAAAATCTCTCTTCAAACACGTGATATCACACTCACAACATTTGGTGCAGGTCTTGTCACGTTCGAGACTGATCACTCAATTTTTTGGGTATTTTGGTAGTATTTCTCCAGCATTTCAGCTTTGTACCCCCTCTAAGCTTCTTGCTCGTGATGAAGGTGGGTGGAGATGGTGATGATGATGAAGATGAAGGAGAAGAAAAACATAAAGTCTAAACTAAAAATGGTGATTTTTTTACCTTCCAGCATCGCTACTCTACGTCTTACCATCAGACGCTCGTCCTCCAAGCTCTCTCCCCAACAACGGCGGCAAATTTGGTGTCACTCTAGCACAATGGCAAGTACCAACGTGAGGAGCTTCACCTCATAAATGTCAATCCGTGGAGACGTGAGGACCGGTATGAAGACCGTGAGCAAAGTGATGGCACAAGTGCGTGAGTGAAAGCACACAAGCATGCACACACATGCACGAGGTAAGAGCAAAGAGTGGAACAATGGAAAGCTTTGATTACAAAGGAACTCTCTTACAAAGCTCAAATTTACAACAAGCTAGCCTAAAAAATGAGCTCTCTAGCCCTTTTTATAGTTTTTTGAGTGGTTTTGGCCTTGTCTAGACCTAGTGTTTGGCTTAGTTAAAGATTAGGTTCAAGGGCTTATTTGGGGGCTCAAACAGAGTCTAAAAATTATGAAAATTGGTAGGATGACAGTTCTAATACTCCTCAAGCTTGAGGACTCCTCAGCTTGAACAAAATGGAGTTGCAAAAATGAAAAATGGTATTTACAATGGTTTTTAGTGATAAAAATCACTATTTTTATAGGGATTTCTTCTGAAAATTTGACATGTGCTTCTTTGAGCTCCCTACTTGCTCCTTCTTCTTGTGTGTCCACTTCCTTGATGCGCTTCCATGCTTTGTCCTTGGCCTTGAGCTTCAACAAAGCCTATCGATTAGGTAAGTGGTTGTGGAAACAGCCTCTACCAATATATAGTTAGGGAGTTTTCTCTCATTTAACATTGATCTTATAGCCTCTACTATTAATCTATTTCTTATCTCTGCCACTCCATTTTGTTCAAGAGTGTACCTTGTTGTAATCTCTCTCTTTATGCCTCTGTCCTATAACAAAGAGTCAAACTCATGTGAGAAATACTCACCACCTCCATCAGATCTGAGCCTCTTCAAACTTCTACTTGTTTGATTCTCAACCAATGGCAAATTCTTCTTGAAACAAATGAAGACTTCATCTTTATGCTTCATAAAATAAAGTATTGTCAACCTAAAATAGTCATATATGAATGAAACATAATGTCCCATCAATGTATTGAGGTCAGGTATCTGCATGTCCATATATAGGTCCATTGCTATGGTAACAAACTCCCATTTGTCATCAGCCTTGATGCCATTTATGATCTGCCTTACTATCTGCTCCTCTTCTACTTCTTCTCTAATACTCCCAAGTTGATCAGCTACATTCTATGCTCAAAGAATGATGCTTAGCAAATTAGAGATGCATCCCGATATTTTAGGGAGTTGACAGTGTGGAGACCAGAGAGCAATGTTTTGCACATAACTCGAGAATGATTGAGCCAATTGAAATGGAACTTGGTAAGAAGAAAGTTAATGAATCTATATCAACTTAAATCACAGTAAATGACCAAGTACATGCTGAGAAATGGATCAATGAAGCTCACTGCTCTGAGTGATACATGAGAGAGTAGAAGATATGAGATATGAGAAAACTATATGTATTGATGCACATAAGTTACATTGACATTGGCAATGAATGATTGTACAATGTGAGGGCAATATTAGTGCTATAATGTGAGCTCAATATGCCACACAAGTTCCTCTGAAAACTTTGCTATTCTTGGCTGCATTCCACGCGACTAGGTAGTCCAGCTTTTATAGCCTTTTGTTGGAGCCAATATTCAAATTTAAATTCAAATCTTTACCTAAACTTTTTCCAAAGTTTTAGGACTTGATTTGCCATAAGTCCTCACCAAATAATTTTTGGAAAGATTCTCCTAAGAACTTGTAGTTGGAAGTGATTCCATATATGCACTTTTACAAGGAGTAAAACTCAATCTTTTACAAGAGTTCATTCATGTGCTAATACATGAACTTTTAGAATAAGTGATCAAGCATTTAGGCTTGGAATAATTGGACCAATAGCTCCCCCTCAAGCCGAACATGCTTGGGCTTCAATTCTCTTTGATTTCCTGCAATCCAATCATCATCTTGAATCTTCTCAATTTAGATCCATCAAAATCTTTAGTTAGTATATCTGCACATTGCAAGTTTGTTGATACATAGGACAATTATATGTCCTTGCCAAGTAGCTTCTCTCTCACATAATGATAATGGACTTCAATATGCATATTCCTTGCATGATACATAGGATTATTAGCCAAATGTAGTGAGCTAGTATTATCTCCAAAGATCATTGGAGTGTACGTATGTAGTTCCAAATCTGAGTAGAGTAGCTTTAACCACATTGCTTCTTGTGTTGCATTTGCTAGAACCCTATATTTAGCTTCAATTGATGACGATGCCATAGTTGGTTGTTTTTTGGATGACCATGAAATCAATTTAGATCCTACAAAAGATAAGTAGCTAGAGGTGCTCCTCCTATCATCTTTTGAGCCAGCTCAGTCTACATCAGAATATAGCTTGATATCCAAGTCGGATGTGAATTGATAAAATAACCCTTCATTTACCCTTCAAGTACTTTAAGATCCTTTTGGTAGCTTCCGTGTGTTTCTTGGTGTATGCATGAATTGAGTCAATGTACTTACTCCATAGCATATATCCACTCTTGTTAAGGTTGCATAATTGAAACTCCCAACAAGACTTTGATAACTATAATGTCTTCAAGCAACTCTCCTTCATGAGTATTGAGTTTGTGATTCAATTCCATGGGTGTACTTGTAATTTTTGCATTTTCCATCTTGAACTTAACTAGCATATATGTATGTACTTTCTTTAAGTAATGAAAACACCAAAATATGTATAAATAATCTTTAAACCAGGAAAATATTTAAGCAATCCAAGATCATTGATCTTGAACTCTTCCTTCATTTGATTCTTGATCTTCTTGATGCCATTCACATCATTTCCTATAATAATGATATCATCGACATAAACACATAGGTAGATAACCTCTAAATTAGTCTTCTTAATGAACAATAAATAATCTGCCTTGCTTGCAACAAAACCTTGGTCTTGCAAATATGTGACAAGCCTATGGTTCCAAGCTATAGGAGCTTGCTTTAAAGCATACAGTGCCTTCCTTAATTTACATACATAATCAGGTTTGTCTTTATCTTCATATCCTAGTGGTTGAGCCATGTAGACCTTTTCAGAGATCCACCCATTAAGGAATGCATTTTTAACATCTAATTGGTACAAGTTCAAATTCTTTAAAGCAACAATACTTACTAAAACTCTGATAGTTGGCATTTTGGCTACATTTGAAAAGGTCTCCTCATAATCTAGTCCATGGGTTTGAGCAAACCCCTTTGCTACTAGCCTTGCTATATACCTGTTTATTGCACCATCGGAATCCTTTTTCACTTTGTAAATCCACCTAGATCCTATTACCTTCATGAATGGTTTTTTGGGAACCAAATCCCAAGTGTTATCTCTTGGAGTGCTTCAATTTCCTATTGCATAGTTTCTCTCCATTCTTCTTTCTTGTTGGCTTCCTCAAATGAAGAACGTTCCTCTGATATAAAGTCTTTAGCTATGTATATAGAATGTTTGGTGACTAATGATGTGTCATAGCCATACCTTATAAGTTTCTTGCTTTCCCTTTGAGATCTTCTAAGTGCTTGATTGGATGATTCTAGAATGTCTTCCAATTCTTTGAACTTTTCTTTTCCCTTAGACTTCCAAGCTTTGAGTTCTTCAAAATCAATTTGTTCTTCATCTTCTAAATTGACATCCTTTGGTGTATGTGGTATGTGGTTCTTTTTTGGTCAGTTTGGAGAATCACTCTCCAAATCATAGGGAAGCTTTTTTTTCTTGCAATCATCCTCAAACCAAGAGTTATTTTCATCATATACCACATCCTTGCTAACTATAAATCCTTTGTTAGTGGTATTATATAACCTATATCCTTTCTGATTCTGATCATAGCCAATGAATATGCATCTTTCATCTTTTGGATCAAGTATTTCCCTAATCTGTGAGGGTATGTGTGCATAAACAATGCACCCAAAGATCTTACAATGATCTAAAGAAGGTCTCCTATCATTCCATTCCTCATAAGGTGCCATCCCATCTAGATAATTGGATGGAAGCCTTTTGATTAGGTAAGTGGCTGTGGAAATAGCCTCTACCCATAGATAGTTAGGGAGTTTTTTCTCATTTAACATTCATTTTATAGCCTCTCCTATTAATCTATTTCTTCTCTCTGCCACTCCATTCTGTTCAGGAGTGAACCTATTGTAATCTCTCTCTTTATGCCTCTGTCTTGTAAGAAGGAGTCAAACTCATGTGAGAAATACTCATCACCTCCATCAGATCTAAGTCTCTTCAAACTTCTACCTGTTTGATTCTCAACCAATGCCAAATACTTCTTGAAACAAGTTAAAGATTCATCTTTATGCTTCATAAAATAAAGTATTGTCCACCTACTAAAGTCATCTATGAATGAAACATAATACATTGACCCTGAAATCGATGGCTCTCTGCTAGGACCCCACACATCTGTGTGTACAAGCTCCAAGTAGTCTTCATACATGTATCCTCTTCTGTTGAATGGTTGCCTATGTGACTTGTCAAATTGGCATGCTCCACATTTGTAAATCATGTGTTGCTTGGACACATTTGGGATGCCAAGCACACTTCGATCCTTGCATATTTGCTTCAATGTCCTTTCACCCATATGTCCTAGTCTCTTATGCCATATCTCAAATTCAGATAGGGTTTGATCCTTATAATTGAAGAGAGCAATATTTCTTGTATCTTCAACTTCAAAGGTAAAAAGTCTACTTGATTTCTCACCTTTTGCAATCCTCTTGAAGCCTTGTTGAGGTTCCTCCACATATGCTCCATGCCTTGTGAATCTAACCTGTAAACCCTTCTCAACAATTTGTCCAACACTAATTAGATTCTTGGTTATTGTTGGCACATATAAACCCCTACTTAGAAGATTAACGTTACCATCAGATGCTTTAACATTTCCAATCTTCTTTACTGAGTGCCTAGTGTCATCACCTGTCTAAAATTCATGCTTTCCTTTGGGTTCTTCAAGGTCAGAAAATAGAGCTAAACAATACTTTGGATAAAAATTTACACTCCCCATGATGATTGGTAATTTCAACTTTTCCTTTGCCTTCAGTGAAGAGACTTTGTTGTTGCATAAATAGTCTTCATAAGTGGGATCTTCGATCTCTTGGAAGGAATAGTGATCTTTGCACATATGAGATGTGGGTCCACTATCAAAGATCCACCCTTGTGAGGAAGTCAAAGTAAATAATAGTGTTTGATTATGTGGAGATAAATAGGTCTTCACTGGAATAGTGAGACTATGTAGAGAGCCTTTAGATTCATTCCTAGATGAAGAGGCTTTGGAGTTATTCTTCTTTTTGTAGTAGAATTTGTCAAGAAGCCCCATTTTACCAGAGTAATTGCATCTAAACTTCTATGATGAATTGCTTGAATCTTATTTGGGTGCGTTATTAGAGTTATGACTAGCATGTTTGACCTTTTTGAATGGTCCCTTGGCTTTCATCACGGTTTCTTGTGAGGATGCCGACTTTTGTTGAGAGTCATGGAGGAGCAAAAGTCGTTGGACTTTTCCCATGTTAATACTTGGTTGCAACTGTAAAGGATTGTCAAAAAAGTCATCATGAGAGATTATTGAGAAGGCAAATGACCATGTCCTCACTGGAAACTTGTCAAGCACATAGCACAAGCTTGCGCTGATAATCTTCAAAGGTGCGAATAACTTTAGTAGTTAACTTGCACACAAATTTCTTGTAATATCCACAATGACCCATGAATGTTTGTAATTCTTTTACAGCTAATGGTTTTGACATCTTCACTATGGCTTTTATTTTACCTTCATCTGTTGATATTCCATTTTTGGAGATTATGTGTCCTAAGATTCTTCCTTGTCTAACAGAAAAGACACATTTTTCTAGATTAAGACACTCTCTATAAGTTCTACACTTTTTTAATATATTCTCCAGATCTTGTAGGTGATCCTTTCTCTGATTTGAGAAGGTACATAAATCATCCACATAAATTTCCATTACATTTCTTAGAAAGTTTTTAAACACATGACACACCAATCTTTGGAATGTGGTAGGTGCATTTGTCAAGCCAAAAGCCATAACTCTAAATGCATAAATGCCCCATTCAATTGCAAAAGCAGCCCTCTTTCTAGCAAATGATATGTTATCAGCAATGGATAGCTATCCCTGATAGTTGCAGCATTGACTTTTTAAGATTAATGCAAACCCTAAGTTTACCATTCTTCTTAGGAACTACAACTATTGGAGAGGTCCATTCTATGTACTGAAATTCATAAATGAAATTGGTAGCCAATAACTTATTTATCTCTTCTTTTATCTTAGCAAAGTATTTGTCATTATAGGTATAATGTCTTTGCTTACTTGGTTTTGTATCTGGTGTAATCGGTATTTTATGTACACAAAATATTGGGGTCTATTCCTTTCAAGTCCTTGTAATTATAAGCAAAAACATCCCTAAATTCTTTGACTAACTTAATTAGAGTCTCTTCTTCCTCTTTTTCCATGCCGTCTGCTATTACTATGTGTCTATCTTCTCCCTCTTCTTGAGTAATTACACTATTTTTTTGTTTCTTCTTCATTATTGTAGGACTCTCCCTTCTTCTTTTTTCTTTTGGGTTTCAACTTAAGCAACAATCTCTCCTCAACTTCATATTTTTATAAAATTTGATGGAACATCAAAATTTTCCTCTTCCTTTCTTGGAGCATTTGTTCTTTTTAATTTCATTTTCCTTCTTTGTCCTCGAGGTTGAGGTTCTTCTTGGTGTATAAGATTTCTGTATTTTCCTAATACTTCATTTTTAATTACATCTACAGCTTGCACTTCTTTCAAGTATGTCTTTTTATTATGTATTTTTGGAAATTTCCCACTTTCCTAGGTTGCATCATCCTCATTTTTTATTTTGATCATTCTTATTCCCACAAAAAAGATATCTAGCAGCCATGTATGTGAAAGGGATTTAGCCATAAGAGCCTCATGAGGCACATTATTATCAAGTGTCAACACATCAACATTATCAAAAATAGTATTTATTTATTCTATCTTCATAGATGAAGTACTTGGTGCAAGTAACTATTTAACATGCCCATCAACATATTGCCCTTTACCTTTGGCATTTTGCAAAGCATAAAAATCCTTCTTCATATGTTCCTTTTTATGAAAATGATGGCATTCAATACCCCTTTTTCATGATTTGCATCTACACTTGCCATGTTGATCATTCTTGTCTTTGTTCTTGCTCTTACCATGTGATTGATTCTTTTCTTGATAAGAATCATGAACACTATATGGATCTCCACTACATGTGGCAAACATAAACTTTTTGCAAATTTCTTTGCTCAAAAGTGCAACACAAATGTCATTATAGGCAAGCTTGCCTCTAGGTGCACTATTACTAATGGTTGTGTAGAATGTATCCCACAAGGGTGACAATGTGCATAGTAATTCTTTCATCTCATCATTTATTTCCATATATTGAGCTTGAAATGTGAAAAAGTGAATCAAAATCTTTTATATGAGGAGAAACAATATATTTTTCTTTCATGTGTAGGTTATACAACTTCCTAATCAAGTAGGCTTTGTTGGAAGTTTTAGCCCCGTCACTTTGTGCACAAAGGGCATGAAGCCACATGCTTGGTATGAAAAGATACATGCCTACCTGATTACACACGGTTTTGAGAACAATCTAACTGAGAGCACCTTATATGTTCAGCATGCAAATGATGTGCTTCTGATCATTATTGTGTATGTTGATGACATGCTGCTCACTGGTCCTTATGACAAGCATATTGTTGATTCTAAGGCTGATATGCATGCCTCATATGAGATGCCAGATTTGGGGCATTTGCATCATTATCTTAGCATTCAATTTATGCAAGTTGATGGTGGGATAGCTTTGTGTCAAACAAAATATATTGACACATTATTGCAATGTTTTGGCCTTGAAGACTGCAAACCTATTGCCACTCCTATGGAGACAGGTTTACGATTGAGTCTTCATGATGCTGGAGATGCATTTGATGTTTTTCTTTATCAACAAGCTGTTGGATGCTTACTCGGCCAGATATTCAGTTTGATGTCTCACATATGAGCAGGTTTATGCATTGCTAAGGTGTCAAGCAATGGGAAGCGGTTAAGCGCATCTTTTGCTACTTGATTGGTACCCAGTTATTTGGATTGTTTTATCCCAAGGGGGATCACTATTGCAAGATTTACATGCTTTTTTTGACTCTAACTGGGTTACTTGTTATGACACTCATGAGTCCACTAGTGATTTTGACTTCATCCTTGGTAGCTCATGCATATCTTGGTTGAACAAGGAGCATCCTAATTTGGTCACTTCTAGTTGTGAGGCTAAGTATAGGGTAGCATAGCGACTATTGAGTGTGTGTGGCTTAGATGCCTCATGGCTGATGATCTGCATACTTGAGAAAAATGTGATTTCTCCAAGGTCACTAACCTTGAACTCCTCCTACGTATGCCTTTTGATCTTTTCTATTCTATTCAATTCATCACCTGTCATACTTATGTCATCTACATACACACATAAATAGATAACTTCATTATAAACCTCCTTGATGAACAAGGAAGGATCTGCATTGCTTGACTTGAAACCTTGATCTTGCATATAGGTCACCAATCTAAAGTTCCAAGCTCTAGGATCTTGTTTTAAGCCATACAAAGCCTCTCTAAGCTTGTGTAAGTAGGATGACTAGGGTTTTCAAACCCTGGGGGTTGTGACATGTATGCCTCTTCATTGATCCACCCATTTAGGAGAGCATTCTTCACGTCAAGTTGAAGTACCTTCCAAATCCTTGCAGTTGCTACACTGAGCAATGTCCAAATGGTGGTCATCTTAGCAACTGGTGAGAAGGTTTCCTCATAGTCTATGCCCTATCTTTGAGCACATCCTTTAACAACCCACGTGGCTTTATGCCAGCAAATCGATCCATCTAAATTCCTTTTCAACTTGTAGAACCATCTGCAACCTATTACCTTCTGGTTGGTTTGCATTGGAATTAACTCCCATGTGTTCATTTCCTTTAAAGCTTATATCTCTTCCTTCATAGCTTTCTCCTTTGTTGCAAATATAGAGTCATATCCATACCTTTCAGGTTGCTTTCTTTCTTTTGATGACCTTCTAGGAGTGTGCTTGGATCATTCTCCACATTCTTGCATCTTGGCCTTTCCTCTTGATTTCTAGAGCTTGTTGTCTTTGTCCTTTTCATCTTCATCATCATCTGATTCACTTCTAGAGTCCCGCATATGTGCATCATGCTTGTTACCTAATGGATGAAAATTTGAATCAAGATCATAGGGTAGATTTACCTTTTGTTTATCCTCTTCATACCATGATCTGTGTTCTTCAAATAAAACATCCCTTCTTGTTGTAAATTGCTTTGTGGATGGATTATATAACCTATATCCCATATCAATTGAATTATCGCCTATGAACACAGCCTTGGTTGCACTTTCGTCTAGTTTCCCTCTCCTTTGAATTATGAAAGTCCATTAAGATGCCTCTTCAAGTCTATTCAAATGTGGTAGCAAAGATGGCTTGCTCCCTTATATTGCTGGTCATAAAACTCCAACCATAGGAGCTATTGAAGTGCTTTCATTGGTGTCGAGTGGAGTATCAGAGGACAAAAGAAAAGTAGGAGTTTCAACCATCAAACTTTACTTTGAATCTCCCTCCAATCTCTCATCAAAATTCACCAATCATACTCATGTGTGATCTCTGCATTGTAGGAAAATTTGCCATATCCCTCTCCTTAGTCAAATAATGCTCAATGATGGTAGCCCTGAGTTAGATTTAATGTTTCTCCTTCATACAATATCAATTATTTGAGTTCTGAGCTTTGTTAGCATGATAATATAGTGGTCCAAAACTCACTCATGTCTTTGCTTGCAATTCTGCATACTCTGAGAGTGAGACTTAAAAGAGGGGAGAGAGATATCTATGTGCATGCAGATAGTGTGCAATCAAGTGGCATGTTTTGGAGGCATTGGTTCTTTGAGTGCAGGGTTTCCAATTTAAGTGAGATATTTTGCAGTCATATCATTATTATCTCTATTTAGAGTGATCAAAAAGGTCTCCAATCATCTCTCATTCATCTCGAAGAAATTGTGAAAGTAGTTTGGAGAGGTCTAAGTGAGAGTGTCTATGGAAACCATTCATGCTTCATGTTGCAAAGGGGTTGGTGTATTTTCCCGCATCATATATTCCATACGACAAGTGTTATATATCATTATGCAACTTGAAATCAAGGCGATGAAGATGCTCCTTCATCCCAATACTTTGGAGGGGGCAACATAGGCAAAGTAACATCAATAGCTTCTTCCTCTCAACAAGCCAAGGCTTATGAACGTCATCAATTTTCATTGATTCCTTGCTCAACTAACTAACTTCTAAAGGGGTTCTACCAAAACATAACTTATGTGGCCCAATACCTTGGGTAGAG
>CM035420.1:93417677-93422677 GCA_020310875.1 Ceratopteris richardii
ACTTTCAAATAGTAATATATTATCTAACCCACTGCGAGTAAGACATGTAATGGGTCATGACTAGTTTAGATTTAATAATCTTTATTATATATATATATCTTATATTCTATTTTATGGTATAGATAGTCATATCCCACCTTATTATATATCATAGGATCCAAAATACTATATATATATATATATATATATATATATATATATATATATATATATATATATATATATATATATATATATATAAGAGATTTAGAAAAAAATAACTTCATCAAAATGCTTAGCTCCAAATGTTGCCCCCGTTGCTAACTTGTTGCCATTGCCGTTGCTAAAAAGTTGCTGTCAAGTTTCCACTATGGTATTGTAGTAAGAATTTCACTACTACCACAATAAGACTCATTAGCCATATGTCTAATGTAGGGGGAGGGAGCATCTAAGCATATGAGAGCGACAACTTATGTTGAGTAGATGGATAATGTTCATGCCTTTGTTCTCAAAACACCTCCACCATGAAGGGACGACTTGCATCACAATGTGATGAAGAAGATACTTATGTTCCTCCTCTTCAAAGAGCGAGGAAAGACACCATGAGCTCTTTATGTCCTTCGCATTGCAGAAGAAATTTATGAAAGTGGCTGAGATTGAAATAGAACGAAACATTCTTCAATGCAACCTGTCATTTAGTGTAGTGAGGGAAGAAGCTTGGAGGAGAATGGTTAAAGCCATTGCTCAAGTTGATCCATGTGTCGATTGACATTGAGTGGAGTATAATAGACTTCGTGGATCTATGTTAGATGGAAAAATTGAGCGCATAGATTTTTAGTTAAAGCCCATTAGAGTGGGATGAAAGACTTATGGTTGCTCCATCATCTCAAATGGATGGAATGATAATAGGAGATGCCATTTCATTAATAGTTGGTCTCTAATTGCTTAGGAACCTATGTCTTACAAGCTATTGATTCGAGTCATGTAGGGGTACGCATCACAAGGGAGTTCATCTTTCAACATATAAAAATCGATATTCTTGAGTTTGGTGTAGAGAATGTTGTACAAGTTATAATGGGCAATGCTTCCAATTGCAAGAGAATGGGGAAATCAGTTCAGAGAGAATTCCCTAGTATTGTGTGGACTTCATGTGCTTCATATTCTCTTTGAAGACCTTGCAAAATTATCATGGCTTGCATCTTTAGTGGAAGATGCAAAACATATAGTCATATTCGTACGAAGAATAATTAAGCATTATCTATTTTCCGATCGTATAGTGCACATGACATGGTTCTACTTGCAAACACACATTTTGCATACATTGACTTAGTGTTCCACACATTCCACATGGTTATGGATTTTTTGTGTATGTCGATTGTGGATCGTCGTTGGTTGACCATGTCCACAACGAACACTATTATTGCAAGATATGTGCAAGGCTGAGTTTTAGATGAGGAGTTTTGGATTGAGATAGAGACTGAATTTCCTATTTTGAAATACATTTATACAATCTTACATATACTACACCAAGAGGGCTCCACTCTTGGTCTAGTGTAGCATATGTACATATGCATGCATGAGGAGATTGCTACATCCACGCCATTGATTCCTTTTAAGTATGTTCATTGGTTTTTTTATAATGTTCATTGGTTTTTTTATAATGTTCATTGGTAGTAATCAATGGTTTAATGTATATTTTGTTTTACATTTTTTTTGAGGAGGAGGATGTACTTTGGTTGATTGATTCGTGATGAGAGCACTTATCTTGGCCCATTCACGAATTTTCAGCCTTTATCTTTTCTTCAAGGGATTTGCATTATGGTCAAAGGGTTCCCTTCATCTTATGAAGGATCAATATGTGTTTTGTTGCAGCTCAGGTTCGTGATGAGCAGGAGGATATTTAACATGTAGGAGGATATTTAACATGTAGGAGGATATTTAACATGTAGGAGGATATTTACCAGATGTTACATCTTGAGTTGGAGAGCGTGGATAAGAGAGTGACACAAACTCGTTCACATGCCATGGAACAACGAGACATCCCTCATGTTCCATCTACTAGTTCAGTCGTAGCACGGAGGTGCAAGCTACCTACATGACGCAAAGCTCCAGTGATAGTGCGATGATATTAGAGAGTCACAGGCTCATACACTTCCTAGGATGACTATTAGAGAGCCCGAGTTTGACGACAAAAGAAATGTCGTTTCTTCTGGAGACATTCTTTCATCATCTTCATCATTAGAGGGCTTAGACGATTATTTGCTGTTATTTTCATCATTGTATTTTCGTGTCACTTGAAATTATATTTTTGTAGTCACGAGTGACCATTGGACTATGATTTATCATTTTGTATACTTGCGATGTATTGTGGTCACACATGGATGATGAATATTATTTTGGTAATATATATGGAAGTGTTGACTCTCGAGATGTTACTTAGTACCTTCCATTTATCAAGTTCATTGTTCAAGTTTCATTGTGACATGTCTATGAAGTTAGGTCTAATTTGCACTTTTACTTTTTTGCAAATTGCCATTGATCATTGATGATTATCTAAAATTATTACATTGGAACCAATGCACATACTGTTGGAAGTGAGGTGGGCCTCAATAACATTTAAGGTGTGCATCGTGGAACTAGTGTGAGGTTTGTTGTGTTGATCATTCAGCTTATAGTAGATTTTGTACCGATTTTTACTCTTTCTATTTCCTACAGGGATGATTCCTCACCGATTTATATATTTATAGTCAGATTTATAGTGACATTTTGTGATGTATAAGCATATATTATTTTACTGAATGACTTACCAAGTGAACCAAATCTCAAAGGCATGGAACATCCAACCATGACCTATGTAAATATATATGTAGAACCTTTTGTGTAGTTTTCTGTCAAGAAGTTTGCAATGAGCACATGTTTTATCCTAGTTGGTTGTCCTAGTGGTTGTGACCTCTGTTGCAGAAAGGAGAGATTTTGACCTCAATTTTCGTGAGGGATGTGGTCTGTGGGGCCTCTAGCCATGGGAAAAATAGTGTTGTAGGGTCCCTTTTTCAATAAGGTTTGGCTCGACACTGAAAAGAATATTCAGCAAAAGCTTTTGGTCGAGCTCCAGTCTCCTTTCTTTTGTATCCTTAAGTTTTAGAATATTGGTTTCACACTCCCGTCATTGTCTTGGCATAGATATACTGACAGAGATGCATAAGTAACTTAAATTATCTGCAATTAATGGCTTATTTTTTTTTCTGTTCAAATGCACGTGTGAACTTCTCTCTTTTTTTTTTTTTACCCCCCTGATTTTTTTTTTAACAGGAAGCTGCAACAGCTGGGGTCAAGCTTCTTAGCCTGCCAGAGTGTTTTTCATTTATTGGTTCAAGAGAGGGTGAGGCATTATCAATTGCAGAACCCTTGGATGGACCAATCTTACAACGTTATCAGGAGCTTGCAAGGCCAGTGCTCTGAAGCAGCACATGATCAGCATTAAGTCTTTTATCCTTTTTCATGAAAAATCCCAATATGCAAGCCATTTTGTGCAGGGAAGCTAAAATCTGGCTTTCTCTGGGGGGTTTTCAAGAGCAGTGTCCTGATGGATCTCGGCTATACAACACCCATGTTCTTTTAGATGACTTTGGGACCATTCAAAGCTTTTACCGGAAAATCCATTTGTAAGAGTACTTTCCCTTGAAACTGCCATCTTCAATGTTCTTTTCACACACACACACACACCACGCCCCCCCCCCCCCCCCAAAAAAAAAAAAAAAAAAAAAAAAAAGAAAAAAAGGGAGAGAAGAGGCAAACCATTTACCACTTGCTCTGGATGTTTGTATATTCTGTGTTATTGCAGGTTTGATGTAGATGTACCTGGGGGACCTGTTCTCAAAGAAAGCAAGTTCACTGCACCAGGCAGGGATTTATACAGTCCACCTGCATTTTTACTCATAGATGAATTGAGCTGTGGTTGTTTTGGTCATTGATATTCTTATTTGTTCTAGGCAGTGAGGTAGTTGTTGCAAATACTCCAATAGGAAACTTGGGTTTGACTGTTTGCTATGACTTGAGGTTCCCGGAATTATATCAACAGCTTCGCTTTGAGAAGAATGCAGAGGTCCAATATTTTAATCTTTCTCATATTAAAATTTTCCATAGAACAATCCAAAAGAAAAAAAGGAAAAATAGCATCATTCACTTGATTATTCAATCTTGATTCTTAGATGTTGCTCGTACCATCAGCTTTCACAAAAGTGACTGGAGCAGCTCATTGGGAGATTCTTCTTCGAGCTCGAGCTGTGGAGACACAATGCTATGTATGGAATGCTGCTTCTTTCATACATTGCTGTATTTTGAGTGCAGTCTAAGAGCTTCAATTTATAGACCTTGGTATAGAATCTAGATACACTTTGCAATGTTTACTAAGATTGAGGGAAACTTTTGCCATTGAACTGAAAGGGACTTGAAAAATCTGAGACTTTCACTCAAAGACTTGAAAGCTTGAAGAAGATGCTTGCACATGAAAATGAAAACTTGAAGGTGAAAAGATAATGTTAGAAAATTTAACTCAATGTGCTGAATGACAAGCTTTGAGTGTGTGGAAGTGTCATGAATGAGAGCTCGAATGATAAAAACACTCCCACAATGAGGTCACAATAGTTTGTTTATAAACACGTCCAGCTATGTATGAAAAGGGATAAATACATAATGAGAGTGTTCAAAACACATTTCCAATGAGATTGCAGAGGTGTGTTGAAAAAGATATCTATGCCTTCAAGGGAATAAAACTGCGATGGCACAGTGAGGGAAAGTGATTCGCTATACAAATGAAGCTGCTGCACATATACAGGTTGGAAATACTTCGCAAAACTAGATGATCACAGAAAAATTTGAAAAAGACATAAGTGGACGCATGATGGGCACATGTGGACTTAGAATAGCGGACATGCAGTTTTCACTTGTGGATTCTTCGTCCAAGTTGCGACCAGTTGTTAGGTGTGTATACCCTATCAACTATGCTTTTTCTGTAATTTTTC
>CM035420.1:93467063-93469563 GCA_020310875.1 Ceratopteris richardii
GCTGCGTCTGAGGGGATTCGAACTCGGGTCCCTACCTTGGAGGTCTTATGTGATAACCACAGCGCCCACATCAATTAGTTACACGAGGGGGTTAGTTTGAAACTTGTACATTCTGTTACGCTGCTCGTTGTCAGGTTCCAATAGGAGTGGAGAGTACTATAGATACTCATGATGTAGTTTTTGGACAAAATGGACCAATAGGAACATTGTTTTCCAACAATCCCCCCTGCAATGTCATATCGGTACAATCTGAACTTTATCTGCAAACTATCAAAGCTGCATCCATTTGCAAACTATCACAATTTGCAAACTGTCACAAGCTTCAAGCTTGTATTCTCGTACTTCAAAACTTGTTCTTCAAATGTCTTCTTCAAAACTGAATTTGACTTTTCTTCAAAAATCTGAACTTGCTGAATATGAACCATAATACCTGAGAAAATATGCAAACTAGATATCCAATAGTGCACACATCAAGCAATCACTGCTTGACAACAAATATAGCATGAACTGTCTCTGGACCTGCTATCTCCTGTCTTCAAAAACCTGAAAACATACACTAGGATCCACATATTTGCATTTACCTTCCAAAAAGGTTTCTCAACGTACTTCTGCTGCGTCATGTAAATACACTAAACAAAATCAGGAACTGAATCCTGGAACCTGTGGCTGACAACTCACAACTTAGTGTATTATGAACACCGCGGGTTCATCTCTGACTGTACTCAAGTCAAATTAACTCAACTCAATTGAAATCAACTGAAATATGAGTCAAAAAATCTATGATGTCATCATGTCTTCATCCTTTAAATCCTTCATACCTCTTTCCTTCATAACTTGGTATAAACATATATGTGCGCACTTTTGAAATATACCTTTCTGAAATATCAAGCTTCTCTTCAAATAGAACTCTGGAACCTTCTCCTGAGCAGAAACTTTCTCCAAACATTCTTCTTCTTCCTTCTTCTTTCAAAGATGGAATCATAAAGAGAACCTGACAAAGGAAATATAGGAATACTTGAAATAGGAATACATGTAGGTATGACTTTGCATTCTTTTTATATATGGCTGAAAATAAGTCTTCATGTTTCATCACCCCCCTGGATGATTTAACACTAGTATTCTTCAAATATATCAGACTTTATGAAATTTGGAACGTCTTCCTTCATAAATCTGATGTTCAGTGATCAATACCTGTATCTGGAACAAAAATTTTGAATCCTTTTTATTAGCATTGATCAGATGCCAATAGCTTTCCTTGTCATTCCTCAACTTTCCAAATTGTAGAATAAGGTTAGCTGAACCTAACATAACAAAACCTTGCTGAAAGCTTCATAGGATTCATAACCTTCTGTAACATAACAAGTATCTTCTATCTCTCTGCAACACCAATTTGATAGAATCTGAATCTTTGACTTACTTCTTCCAATGTTAAGAATCTTCACAAACAAAGGATAGACAACTGACTCATAAATACTCAAGATCATACATGATCATTCAAAATCAATGATCTCTCTTGTGTAGAATCTGCTCTTATCAAACCTTCATGACTGAATGTTTGATTTAGTTACCTGAATATCTCTAAGTGTCCATGCTTCTTAAAAAGTTGTAAAACTTTTCTTCAAACAAATCCTTCAAGGAATCTGCAATTCCTACTTGAAACATAAGTGGACAAAACTTCTCACCTTGAGAACTCCAAAAGCTGCAAGTTGATACTTCATAACTTTCATATTTTACCCGGGTGAAATGTGAGAGTACCTGCTTGGCTTTCTTTTGGCTAACTCCACTTTTCAATCAAGTGATAGGATCTGATGGAACACCTTTTTGAACACAAACATGTATCCAAAAATCTAGACAATCATAGAAAGTAGATTCTTCAACTGACTTGTACATCAACAAGATTCTGAATTTTTTGAAGTTTTCTGAAAATACTGAATATGAGGTAACCTTTTCCAAACATAAAACCTCACCCAAGTCTTCAACATCTGCTTACAAAAAACTCTTTTATCTCAAGAGTTACATAAAGAAGAAATATACTTTTCTACAACTTGTCATATAACAAGTAGCTCTGTATTGACATTCCAAGAATTCTTTGAGGGAACATATAAGCTGCCTGCATAAAAACTTCAACTTATATATAACTCATACATATGAGTCAAAACATACAAGTTGTCTTTAAAATCTACGGCTTTTCTTTCTCTCAATGCAATTCTTTGTCAATCTACTAAATCATGACCAAGTGTAATGCAAAACAAGAAACTGCTTCTTCTTTAAACAAGATGTTCTCGTAGACTTGTCTTTGGATGTAGAGGATAAAATAGGAAAAGTATATGGAAAATATATGAGAAAAGGAAGCCTCACTTTTCTTTTGGAAATGATGGACTTTCTTTTTCTGCATCTTTCTTCCACCTGATGATGTCAACATCTTCAAACTTCTCTTCCATACCTTTTGTTCTCTTCATCTTGAAGTAGCAAGCACTCTTGACTTCTTCGAATGAACTTT
>CM035420.1:93482063-93509563 GCA_020310875.1 Ceratopteris richardii
CCGTCCACTGTATTTAATTGCACTACCGTCGTCCAAAATAGGTGAACTTGTCAGACAGTGAGGTTCTGCTCAGAAGACAACCAAGAGCAAGAGGAGAAAGCAGTGAGATGTGAAGGGGAGGGAAGAATCAATGCAAGCGACACTGAAACAACAAGAAGACATAGTGAGATTGAGATATGTAACAAACACCAACTCTAGTGCAATGGATCAAGGTAAATCACATACAAGCTAAGGTCACTTTCCAAGGAATGTGATGCACACAAGCACCAACATGCGTAGAGGAAGCACAAACTTCCTTCGCCACAAACTGCTTGATAGATGGGAACTTAGCCTAGAAGTGAACTAAGTGTGTTTCCGATTATCAATCAAGTGTACGTGTGCGAACGTCATCGATCTAGTGTCATTCCCTTGGTCTTCCAAGTCCAATCCTTTATGTAGTCTTTTGCCCAAGAGCATGCTTCTGGCCATCGCTCTCTATCATGGTGGCTGATTGTTTCAATGCCTTATAGTATTCATGCCCTTCTGCCATGGTAACCTTCTAATGGTGTGGCTGAAAGGTATAATCAGACTCTTTGCGAGAGGGTGAGATGCATGCTGTCCACCGCTAATCTCCCTCAGGGTTTTTGGGGAGAGGCTCTTAAAACTGTAGTACATATATGCAATCGATCCTCTCACACGTCCTTGAAAGGTGACATCCCTGAAGAGGTCTGGTCTAGCAAACCTGGTTCATATGATCACTTATGTGTCTTTAGCTGTGAAGTTTTTGTACACATAAGACTTGAGTTGAGGAGTAAACTTGATGCCAAATCCATTAAAGGCCTCTTCATGGAATATGGTGAAGAAGGGGAAATGGGTTATAGAATATGGTTACCTCAGCTGAAAAGGGTCATACGCAGCCGGGATGTTGTTTTTAATGAGGCAAGGATGCTACAAAACAATGTTGCCTCAAAGCATGACCATAAAAAGGTCACATTTCAGCAAGACCAGCCACATGTTAGGCCTATTTCAGACCCTCAGGATGCACCGCACATGGCTGAAAATATAGATAATCCAGTGGTTTTTGAGCCAGATGATGTTTGACAGCAAGAAGAGGCTCTTGAAGGGCATATGCAACCACCTATTCATGCTGAAAACAGGGCTGGAAATGATGTACAACAACCCATTAACAATGAAGAAGTTGATGTACCTCCTGAAGTAGATCCATTACCAGGTAATGTGGATCATTGGGTAAGAAGATCTACACGTCCTAGGAGGTCAGTGAATAGATATGACCCCTCTATACATTATATTATGTTATTAGATGAGGGTGAGCCTCTTACTTATAAAGAAGCAAAGCCATGTATGATGTGAGCACAAGAAAAGTGAGAGTCAGCCATGCAGGAAGAGATAAAGGCCTTGCATGCAAATGATACTTGGGATTTGGTTGAGTTGCCCAAAAGAAGGAAGGCCATTCCCAACAAGTGGGTGTACAAAATCAACACTGTTGATGGCAAACCCAAGTATAAGGCAAGGCTGATTGCTAAGCGATATGCCCAAAAAGAGGGCATTGATTTCCAAGAGGTGTTCTCTCCAGTGGTTAAAATGACCACATTATGTGTGTTGTTTGCTCTCACAAGTGCCTTGGATTTGGAACTATTCCAAATGGATGTTAAAACAGCCTTTTTGCATGGTGATTTAGATGAAGAGCTTTACATGAAACAGCCAGAAGGATATGCCATTCTTGGAAAAGAGCATCTGGGATGCAAGCTAAAAAGGAGCTTATATGGGCTGAAACAGGCCCCCAGGCAATGGTATAAGAAGTCTGATGCATTTATGCTCAAACATGGGTTTAAAAGAAGCCATGCAGATCACTGTTTGTACACCAAAAAGGATGAAGATGGCAGCCCAATCATCCTTATACTGTATGTAGATGATATGCTGCTGGCTGGGGAGAAAAAGAGCACATTGAATGCTCTAAAACAGCAGCTGAACTCTGCATTCTCAATGAAAAACCTTGGGGGGGAAGCTGACCGTATTCTTGGTATGCGAATAAAAAGGGATAAGCAGCAACATACTTTGCATGTATCCCAAGAAACGTACATTGAAAAAGTGCTGGACAGATTGAATGTGGCTGATGCTAAGCCTCTTGGAGTGCCATTGAAGCCACATGTTAAGCTTTCCAAGGATGACTGTCTCAAAGATGATGATGCAGCCAATTACATGAAGAGTGTTCCATATGCATTAGCTTGTGGTTCACTTATGTATGCTATGGTTGCCACTCGGCCAGACATTGCTCATGCAGTTGGAGTTGTTAGCAGGTTCATGGCTAATCATGGTAGAACTCATTAGGAGGCAGTCAAATCTATTTTGAGATATTTGAAAGGAACGAAAACAAATGCCTCAGTTATGAAAAGGACCCATTAGAGCTGAAGGGATTCTGTGATTCCGACATGGCGGGTGATGTGGATACACGAAAATCCACAAGTGGCTATGTTTTCACTCTTGCAAGTGGTGCTGTATCATGGTGCAGTAGATTGCAAAAGATTGTTGCTTTATCTACTTCCGAGTTGAATATATTTCCGCCACTGAGGCTTCCAAGGAAGCAATATGGTTAGCACGTCTTTGCAATGAGTTTGGTTTGCCAGACAGAGCACCTATGCTTGGTTGTGATAGCCAAAGTGCCATATGTTTGGCAAAGAATGCCATGTTCCATGCACACACACAACATATTGATGTGCAATATCACTTCATTCGAGAGGTGGTTGAGGATGGCCTTATCACATTGGTTAAAGTCCATACATCAGAGAACCCTGCAGATGTTCTCACTAAGTGCTTACCCAAAGCACAACATGAGTTATGTATACAGATGGTGGGAGTCACGTAGTTTAAAGGCGCCATTTATGCCTTTAAGTGGGAGGTTGTTTGGGTAAAGCTCTAAATGACCCCTTTATAGTGTATATATGTGTATAGGCCTATTTATAAAGGCTAAGTCACTTATTCTTTGGGCGAGGTTCAATGTGAACTTGGCCAACTCTAAAAGGGTCATATATAACATAACTTAATAGCACTTTTTAGGGCTCTCTCTCATTCTTAGTGAGCCTCTCCAAAGCTGATCGAAATTCTCTCTCTCTCTCTCTCTCTCCCCTCCCCCCTCCCCCTCTGTGCTTCGCCTCTATTTCTGCCTAGCGCCTCCACCTTTGAGGCACATACACGCGTCCTCTACCCCTTCAACACCACATCTCAACCCTTTCATAGGTGTGTATACCCTATCAGCTATGCATTTTGTGTAATTTTTCCTATCTTTTGTTTGCATTTTGTGCTAGGATTCATTACGATTGAGTTTCCCCATCACTTTTGGAAGTGATAGAAACTCAATTCGTAGAGCTTCTTGTGAGTTCATGCTCGTGGTATGTGTGCATTGTTGGGTGCATGTGTGAGCATGTATTCATTCTAAGTTCTATACCCACTATTGGGCACTGATGATGTTAGTGGGGGATGTCATAGTATTGAGTCGATACTGTGCATAATGGAACCGATGTGCTATATAATCTTGTGGTTGATTACCATGAGCTTATAGTTGCACTTTCATACGAGGGTGAATTTGGGGTTTGCGGGGATTCATTCTGGTATATATGATTGTCGTATTAATGGACATGCAATTTTCACTTGTGGATTCTTTGTCCGAGTTATAGCCAGTTCATAGGTGTGTATACCTTATTAGCCATGCATTTTGTGTAATTTCTCCTATCTTTTGTTTGCATTTTATGCTAGGCTTCATTATGATTGAGTTTGCCCATCACTTCCAGAAGTGATAGAAACTCAGTTCGCAAAGCTTCTTGTGAGTTTATGCGCGTGGTGTGTGTGCATTGTGGGATGCGCATAGTACAAGAAGAGGTTTAAAAACGAGGTTTAAATCGTAGAGATTTATAAAATTGAAAATAAAAATCGGGGTTTTTATTCCCTGTGAGAGATTTTTATATTTTGAAATATAAAGCTATGTACCAATGCATGTTTAACACCATTTTGATATTTTATATATATATATATATATATATATATATATATATATATATATATATATATATATATATATATATATATATATATATATATATATATATATATATATATATATATATATATATACTGACATGAATAACATATAAAATCACCTTCCATGTATTTTAAATAAAGGAGTCAACATCATACATGAAAGTGAACACTGGAACAATGGACATAATCAACTACAGTCTACCAATCAGTCAATGACTCAAGTCATACATAATTTCATTGCCAGCAATGTCAATGATCAATCACTAGTGATCATACAAAAGAAACATGTAGATACTAAAAAGTAAACAAGCATCAAAATATAATGTCCATCATCCATGGTAGTGTCGTGGCCCGTCTGTAATATCAATGATCATATAACATATATGCCAATGTCCAAGATCCAACTCCAAGAGTAGGTGAATCCTAAAGACTAAGAAGACTCTCCAATGTCAAATGTAGACTCATCATCTATGGTATCATCGTCTCCATCAAATGTACTAGCCCATGATGATGTACTATCGGAGTTTGAATGACCAAACTGTGCTGCAAGCATGACAACATCTCCTCCCAAATCACCACCTCCACTGGAAGAGGAGGCTGATGCCTCTTCCCAATCCTCTGGATCAACTCGAGAAGTGGAAGCCTCACCACGCCTTCCACGACCACGTCCACCTCGTCTCGAAGCACACTTCTGCTTCCACGTATGAGAAGCCTTCCGGCTAGTAGAAGGTAATGATAGATCATCTAAAAATAACACACAATAAATAAACTTAGAAGTTGGTAGTATCCAAATTCCAATCTCAACACAGTCATTATTTATGAATCGTACCTGGAGCATGTCTAGCTCTCCTGCTTTGGCTACGAGTCTGACGCATATTCCTTTGTGACTCTGTAGCAAGCATAGTAAAAATACCCCTCTTCCTCTGGGATTTGAGGGATATCTTTAACTTTTCCAATATCAACTTCATCAATATTGACCTATAAATTATAATTCATATAAGTAAAAGATTACAAGCTTAGAGTCATGATTCATGAATGTTCAAATTGTATTGACAATTGTAATTTGTAAATACCAAACTTGAAATTTACTTGAAGAGGAGCTATGTTTAGACCTTTTGACTCTAGCAACTTGAGATTGCAATGACAAAACACTAACTTCTCAAGTTTTGACGGGCTCAACGGTTTCTTTTTTTGGTATGAAATAATGCCCATGTGCTCCAATTCCTCTCCGGAGGGCCTGTGCTACAATCTTGTGAAAGAATCCGTAATGCCAATTTTCTCTACATTGAGTAATTATTCATCATTCATCATTCAATGAATCGTGATCATTCATAAATTGATACATCATACAAGTATAAAATCAACTATAAATGGCTACTTACCAACAATGGGGTACTCACTCCATACAACTCCCACCATGTCACGGGTGTAATCTGGTTCTCTCTTAAACATGCAGTGGACTGCCCAAAATAGCGCTGATGGGTACGGAATTGAAGCCTCTCTCTCTCCAGCTGTGTGTGCAAAGTCATATCTCCACCTGTCCATCTTTTTATATAATCTATCCAGCTATCCTCAAGCTCAGTGTCAGTATATTGTTGCTCTGTTCTCCACAATGGATGGAGAATGTGAGCAACAGCATGGATTGGTCTATGAAACCAATCCCATCTCCTCATCATAGCATCACATAAAGCTGTCCTTCTATTGACAAATTAAACAAAACTTTGTGAATTGAATGATGAATCATGTATGTAAAGTTTAAATTGTAGAATCTAATATAAAAAAACAAATTTACAAAAGCATTTACTCATCATCAGAAAGACCTTGTACTTTTTGAATGCATTCTTGTATACGGTCAATGTACTCGTATACAAGTCCAAGTGTGCTGCCCTCCATATCCGTGATGCGAAGTACTGTATACAATGCCTGAGGAGCAGATACTAACACCACTGCCTTTGACCAAAATGCCTCATCCCCCATGACAATGGATGAGAACTGTGTGAATAAAGGATCAATAGCTTTCACCTTAGAGATATGGTACCATTCCTCTGCCACAACAGTACGCAAAAGCCCTTTCCTGACCCTCAGTGCTCTATCAACAACTATGAACATGTAACAAAACCGAGTGACAGAGGGCTTTTGAAAATCCAAATGGCTATGGGCACGAAAGACGTTGAGAACTTTAGGCAGACTCGTGACAAATTTGACAATGAATTTTGTTTTGTCCAAAATTTGGCTCACCCATGGCATGTGACCTATATCTTGTTGGGGTAAAGGTCCTAAATGACCCCCTTATTTGTACACATTTGTATAGGCCTTTTATAAGGCTTAATGTACTCATTATTTATTCTTTTGGCCAAGTTCAATGTGAACTTGGCCAGGTCCTATAAAAGTGAACTCAAATAAACTTAGGGCTCACTTCTTTCTTTAGTGAAGCCCCCAAACAAGCTTCCTCTCTCCAAATTCGAATTTCTCTCTCTCCATCTCTGTCTATCTGCTGCGTGGGCTGCTCCTTACACCTCCAGCCCTTCTACTCAGCCAAGGGGGGTATTACCACAGCTGCTGCATCACCTGAGCACATCTCCTCAGCTCAACAACTTGTATAAGAGCCTATATTGGGCCTCAAATCTGCTGCGCAGGTTCTCTATAGCAGCATACACTCACCATTTGGCAAAATCATCAAGTTTCATCGCGAAGAAAGGGTCCAAAATCTGCTGTGCCATCATTTTCAGTGATGTTCCAGTTTTTTGTCGCGAAGAAAGTGATTTTTCTCTGATTTTATCGCGAAGAACAGGTGTTTTTCAGCAAAATCTCAAAGTTTCCAGCAAGAACAGGTGTTTTTCAGCAAAACATCAGATTTTCCAGCAAATTTCTGAGTTTTTGCAGGTCTTCTCACTCTCAACTGGCTGAGCACACATAGTGGGAGATATATTTTGCTATAATTTCTATAGTTTCAGCAAAATTGACCTATGTATGAGAAGTTGTGGAGTATTTTGCCATAATTTCTTGTAAAACAGTGGCAAAAATTGGGGCTTTTGCTCCTACATGCATCTAAAGACTGAGTATTAGCCTTATGTACATTCTTTGAGGTTAAAAACAACAAAATTAGTTGTTTTTGAGCATAAATTGAGTTTCTGAAATTCTCTACGCAGAAAATTCAGAGATCAGTTTTGTGCCCAGAATCACCCCAGTTTTGTCCCAAATTGCTCCTGTGACCGTTTGGAGCTGTAGTGCATCATTTTTTGGAGGTTGCACTTTGATTTTGGTGCATTTGCCCAAAATTCCAGCAGGTTTTTTTCATTGTGCAACTATGGCGTCATCCTCCTCAGATGTGAAGAATCTATTTGAGATTTGACGGTTTGAGGGAACAGGTTTTGACTTATGGAAGGAGAGAATTCAGGGAATCCTCTTCTTGAAGGATTGTGACAGGGCATTGGAGGCAGAGAAACCAGAGGACATGTCGGAAGATGCATGGTTTACTTTGAACAAGAAGGCCATTATATACATTAAGATGGCTGTATCCGATGAGATTCTAGTAGATCTCAAAGGTTTGACCACTGCTTTTGAGTTATGGGCAAAACTCAAGGCGACGTATGAAAATACTACGCCTGTTAACCAAGTACACCTGATGCGGAAGCTTGTTGGCATGCAGCTTGATGAGTCCAAGAGTGTTGAACACTTGTCATCGTTTACAGGTACTTTGTCACAGTTGCAGGACTCAGGAATGCTTCCTTTCGATGATAAGCTTAAAGCCATTTTCTTGCTTATGACATTGCCTGACTCTTGGGAGACATTGGTAGTCTCATTGTCCAATAACCTCAACTTGACTTTTGATGGTGTTAGGGGTTCTATTCTTAATGAAGAGATCAGGAGAAAAGCAGGTGGAGAAGGAGGCAGCTCAGCCAACATGGTTAGAGGCAGGACAGATAAGAAGAGTAATTATGCACAGAGGAATAAGAGTAAAAACAGGGAAAGGGGGAATAGCAGCAAAGGCAAAAGCAATGATGTGACATGCTATCAGTGTGGCAGGAAAGGTCACAAGAAACCCGATTGCCGCTATTACAAAGCAGAGCTTGATAGGAAGAAGAATTCTGGAGATAAGAAGAAGGACAGGAAAGAAGACAAGACTGATGCACAGGACAGCAAAAAGGACAAGGAGAAGGCCAATGTGGCTTCTAGTGTAGTCATAGAGGAGCTGTCAGATGCAGAGGATATTTTATGCGCTACTTTCTCAGCTGATGACACTCATGCATTTGATCCTTCTCTAAATGTTCATGCACAGGACATGTCAATCACTAAGAGTGATGTCATAGATGCTTTGCTGACCGTCAATGATGCATTGGCCCAGACTTGGATAGTAGATTCTGGTGCTTCATTCCATGTGACTCCTATCAAGGAGTGTTTTTCTACTTTTATTGCAGGCAGCCATGGCCATGTATACCTTGGAAACAATCATGCATGTTCCATTGAGGGTATTGGCACAGTGCATTTCGCTACAAATGGCACTAATGAGCTGGTCTTGCATGATGTGCGTTATGTACCAGGGATCAAGAAGAGCTTGCTTTCTGTGGGTCAAATGGATTTGCATGGTTATAGCATTCTTTTTGAGAAAGGATCATGGAAAATGACTAAAGGTTCAAGGCTGATTGTGAAAGGCACAAAGAAGGGAACTCTCTATTGCTTGCATGGAAAGGCCTTATCAGGCAAGTTCGTTGCTTTGGCTGAAGTTCACTCCCATATGGAGTTGTGGCATAAGAGACTTGGCCATATGAGCCAAAAGGGTCTCACTAGGCTTTGTAACTTAAAGAAGCTTGATGCTAAAGGCACAAAGCTTGACTTTTGTAATGAATGTCAATATGGAAAGCAAGTAAAACGTTCCTTTTATTCTGGTGTGTCTCGTAAGTCTTGTGTACTTGATCTTGTTCATTCTGATGTATGTAGCATGCCCACCAAATCTATGGGGGGTGCTTTATATTTCATCTCCTTTGTTGATGATTTTTCTAGAAAAATTTGGGTTCAATTGCTTAAATCAAAGGATGAAGCATTTGCTGCGTTTAAGCGTTTTCATGCATTTGTGACCACCCAAACAGGTAGAAAGCTGAAATGCTTGCGTACGGACAATGGTGGTGAGTATACAAGTGCTGAATTTCAGAAATTTTGTGAAAATTTGGGCATTAAGAGGGAGCTTACTGTTCCATACAGCCCCTCTTCTAATGGTGTGGCTGAACGTTACAATAGGACAATTTGTGAGAGGGTGAGATGCATGCCGTCCACAGCTAATCTCCCTCATGGATTTTGGGGAGAGGCACTCAAAACTGCAGTACATGTGTGCAATAGATCCCCTCACATGTCTTTAAAAGGTGACATCCCTGAAGAGGTTTGGTCTTGCAAACCTGCTTCATATGATCACTTACGTGTCTTTGGCTGCGAGGCGTTTGTGCATATAAGGCCTGAGCTGAGAAACAAGCTTGATGCTAAGTCCATTAAAGGCCTGTTCATGGGATATGGTGAAGAAGGTGAAATGGGCTACAGGATTTGGATACCTCAGCTCAAGAAGGTCGTACGCAGCCGGGATGTTGTTTTTAATGAGGCAAGGCTGCTTCAAAACAATTGTGCCTCAAAAGATAACCATAAAAGGGTAAGATTTCAGCATGACCAGCCACCTGTTAGGTCCAATTTTGACTCTCAGGATGCACCACAAAGGACTGAAAATGTTGACGATCCAGTGCTTTTTGAGCCAGAAGATGTTGGACAGCAAAATGAGGCTCCTGAAGGGAATATGCAGCCGAATAATAATGCTGAAAATGGTGCTGGAAACAATGGACAGCAGCATAATAATAATGATTTGATCATACCACCTGATGTAGACCCATTGCCTGACAATGTGGATCATTGGGTGAGAAGATCTACTCGTCTTAGAAGGAATGTGAGTAGATTTGATCCTTCATTGCATTACATTTTGTTGACAGATGAAGGTGAGCCTCTCACATACAAAGAGGCAAAGGCATGTGAACAATGCAGCAAGTGGGAGCTTGCTATGCAGGAAGAGATTAAAGCTTTGCATGCTAATGATACTTGGGATTTGGTTGAATTACCCAAAGAAAGGAAAGCCATTCCTAACAAATGGGTGTATAAAATCAAAATAGTTGATGGAAAACCCAAGTACAAAGCAAGGCTGGTTGCAAAGGGATATGCCCATACCAAAGGCATAGATTTCCAAGAAGTATTCTCTCCTGTGGTGAAGATGACCACTTTGCGAGTGTTATTTGCAATAGTAGCTGCTCTTGATTTGGAATTAGACCAAATGGATGTACATACAGCTTTCTTGCATGGTGATGTTGATGAAGAGCTTTATATGAAACAGCCAGAGGGGTTTGTAATTCCTGGAAAGGAACATTTGGTATGTAAGCTCAATAGAAGCTTGTATGGGCTGAAACAAGCTTCTAGACAATGGTACAAGAAGTTTGATGCTTTCATGTTCAAACAAGGGTATAAAAGAAGCCATGCTGATCACTGTTTGTATACGAAAACTGATGTAGATGGCAGCCCTATTATTCTTGTCTTATATGTTGACGATATGCTGATTGTTGGTAAGAAAAGAGACACCATTGATGCTCTTAAACAACAGCTGAAATCTGCTTTCTCAATGAAAGACCTTGGGGCAGCAGAGCATGTCCTTGGAGTGAGGATTAGAAGACAAAGGGACCAGCACATATTGTATTTGTCGCAGGAAAAATACATTGAAAAGGTGATGGACAGATTTAACATGGCTGATGCAAAGCCTCTTGGAGTGCCATTGAAGCCATATGTTAAAGTTTCCAAGGAAGATTGTCCCAAAACACAAGAAGCAATCAATGACATGCAAAATGTGCCTTATGCTTCAGCTTGTGGCTCACTTATGTATGCTATGGTTGCAACTAGGCCGGACATTGCCCATTCAGTGGGAGTTGTGAGCCGGTTTATGGCCAATCCAGGCAAAGCTCATTGGAAAGCAATAAAGTCCATTTTGAGGTACTTAAAAGGGACCAAAAATAAATGCATTTGCTATGGCAAAGACCCATTGGAGCTGAAAGGCTTTTGTGACTCTGACATGGCTGGTGATGAGGATACATGTAAATCCACAAGTGGATACATATTCACTCTTGCAGGAGGTGTTGTTTCATGGTGCTCAAGGCTGCAAAAGATTGTTGCTTTATCCACTACAGAGGCTGAATACATTTCAGCCACTGAGGCTTCCAAGGAAGCCATATGGCTGGCACGATTATGCAGTGAGTTTGGCTTGTCAAACAAGGCACCTATGCTTGGCTCTGATAGCCAGAGTGCCATATGTTTGGCAAAGAATGCCATGTTTCATGCACGCACTAAGCATATTGATATGCGATATCACTTCATTCGAGAAGTGCTTGAGGATAGCCTTATCACACTTGTTAAGGTTCATACATCACAGAATCCTACAGATGTTCTCACTAAGTGCTTGTCTAAAGCACAACATGAGCTATGTATACAGATGGTGGGAGTCACGTAGCTTAAAGGAGTCATTTATGCCTTTAAGTGGGAGGTTGTTGGGGTAAAGGTCCTAAATGACCCCCTTATTTGTACACATTTGTATAGGCCTTTTATAAGGCTTAATGTACTCATTATTTATTCTTTTGGCCAAGGTCAATGTGAACTTGACCAGGTCCTATAAAAGTGAACTCAAATAAACTTAGGGCTCACTTCTTTCTTTAGTGAAGCCCCCAAAAAAGCTGCCTCTCTCCAAATTCGAATTTCTCTCTCTCCATCTCTGTCTATCTGCTGCGTGGGCTGCTCGGGCTGCTCCTTACACCTCACAGCCCTTCTACTCAGCCAAGGGGGGTATTACCACAGCTGCTGCATCACCTGAGCACATCTCCTCAGCTCAACATATCTTCCATCATGAGATCAAGACTATGTGATGCACATGGTGTCCAAGTGATCTTAGGATACAACTCTTCAACCATGCGTCCCATGGAAACACAATTCGACCCATTATCGGTCACCACTTGCACAACATTATCAGCACCCACATCTTCTATGGCCTTCTTTACATGTGAAAAGATAAATTCGCCAGTCACAAATGTGCCTGGTGCATGTGCAGGTATGGCATGTAAGAACATAGTGCCCTTGCATGAAGAGACAAGAATGTTGTAGACATTCCTCTTCCTCATGTCTGACCAACCATCACATAGAATAGAGCATCCATATCTTTCCCAGGAGCTCCTCAATGACATCGTCTCTAGCTCCACTAATTGTGATTGCTTATGGAGCTCGGAAGTACGCAATTTCTGTGAATTTGGACCCTCCCAAGGAACTCCTATCTTACTCACAGATCTCATGGCCCTCTTCCATGCAACTGTGTTTGCGACGTTGAAAGGGATGCCACACAAAATAAAGAGCTTGGTGAGCTCACGAGTAGCCTCTTCCATAGCTTGCTTTTGAAATCCCGCCTTGATACTCCCTCTCACAAATATGTTTGTCTCTAGAGCTTGAGCGTTGCCTCTAGAATGAGGAAGTGTAGAGATACTTGCACTACTCATGCTCTCCATTCGTGGCACTTTAGGTGGAGGGCCTAGGGGGGAAACAATGTCATCACCACCATGAGCACTTTGAATATCCTCATTGATGGTATGTGATGATGAAGGAGAAAGAATGCCACCCACTCCTTGGCTTAACTGAAGTTGAGCTCTTAACTTATCAATTACATCTTGAGTGATGGATGGACATTTGCCAATACCTCCACCTTTCAATCCAAGTAAGTAGGCTTTGATATGGGAAGCAGTACCCGTATAAAAGCCCATGCAATACTTGCATTGCCATTGATTCTGTCCAACGGGCTTCACGTGCTTACGAATGATATCAGGAGTTCTACCCATCTAGACTCTATAAGGCAAGTGGAAAGGGGCAAATAGTGTCAAAGTGAAGCTTGAACAAAGGGGCAAATAAGAAGGTTGAAGCAAAGGGAAAATAGAGAAGGCTGAATTTCAAAGAAACCTACAAGTGGCTGAATTTTCTCTATTGCTGAATGCTCTAATGCTCTCCTTATGCTATATATTCTTCCTAATGAAAGCTCTCACTATAAGTGTGCAAGCAAAGGCCACAAACTCCAAGCGTAGCAAGTGCGATTTCAAAAATTGAAGGCGTAGGGTATCTATAAGCCAACGAATTTTTTCGGAAAAAAACCTGTAAAAAAATCGCAAAAAATTGTAAAAAACGATTTTACGATTTTTAAAACGATTTTTATTTTTAAATCATCAATTTAATTGTACTATGGGGATGCGTGTGTGAGCATCTATTCACTCTGAGTTCTATACCCACTATTGGGCATTGATAACCTTAGTGGGGATGTCATAGCATTGAGTCGATATTGTGCATAATGGAGCTAATATGCTATATAGTCTTGTGGTTGACTACCATGAGCTTTTAGTTGCACTTTCATTTGAGGGTGAATTTGGGGTTTGCCTTGATTCATTCTGTTATATATGACTCTCGTATTAATGGACAAGAAGTTTTCACTTGTGGATTCTTCGTCTGATGTACAGCAAGTTGATAGGTGTGTATACTCTATCAGCTATCCATTTTGTGTGATTTTTCCTATCTTTTGTTTGCATTTTGTGCTAGGCTTCATTATGATTGAGTTTGCCCATCACTTTTGGAAGTGATAGAAACTCAGTTCGCAGAGCTTTTTGTGAGTTCATGCTCGTGGTGTGTGCGTTGTGGGATGCATGTATGAGCATGTATTCACTTTGAGTTCTATACCCACTATTGGGCATTAACGACGCAACACGCTAGTGGGGATGTCATAGCATTGAGTCGATACTGTACATAATGGAGCTGATATGCTATATAGTCTTGTGGTTGACTACCATGGGCTTATAGTTTCACTTTCATTCGAGGGTGAGTGTTTGCCTGTATTTATTGTGGTATACATGAGTGTTGTATTAGCAGACATGCAATTTTCACTTGTGGATTCTTCGTCCGAGTTATGACCAATTGATAGGTGTGTATACCCTATCAGCTATGCATTTTGTGTAATTTTTCCTATCTTTTGTTTTTGCTAGGATTCATTATGACGGAGTTTGCCCATCACTTTCGAAAGTGATAGAGACTCAACTTGCAGAGCTTCTTGTGAGTTCATGGTCATTGTGTGTTTGCGTTGTGGGGTGCGTGTGTGAGCATGTATTCACTCTGAGTTCTTTACCCACTATTGGGCACTGATGACGTTAGTGAGGATGTCATAGTATTGAGTCGATATTGTGCATAATGGAGCTGATATGCTATTTAGTCTTGGGGTTGATTACCATGAGCTTATAGTTGCACTTTCATTTGAGGGTGAATTTTGGGTTTGCTTGTATTTATTTTGGTATATATAAAACCTAGGTCATACCTAAAATTCAAGGAATTTGGAATTTAAATTCATAGTTAGAGAAGATTCTAAAAGTGCATGTGCATTGTTTGCAGGCTCACCTAAGCATAGGTCTAGCAGAGATAGAATGGTAAATTTCAGTGAGTATTTCGTTGAATTTCAAAATAGAATTTTTTGTGGACTCAAACTAGAAAAGTTAATCTAGATTTGGATACAAATAAATTGAAATTTGAAGTTAGTTCATCAGTTTAAGGGCTTCAAGAAGATGACCCTATACGTTTTGAGAGTTGGTCGTCAAGTGTTTGAACCTTCCAAAGAAATGGTAATAAAACTTTGAGGAAATGTCCAAAACAAGTGATTTTTGATCCTTATGAAAGTTTGAGGAAAGCTTTAGGAGATTGCAAAATGTTATAAATTTTCTACGAGTAAAAGATAGTTAAAGTTAAGATTTAATCTGCACTTGTTGAAAATTGTTTATGCAGGGAACTTTCTTGAAAGGAAAAGATTTTCCACAGGCTATTTATGACATTATTTGATATGGTGTGATCATCATGGGCTAGCCATGGCTTAGATATATGTTTATTGATGATTGGTTTATGGTGATCATTCTTCGTTGAAGTCTCCTTTATCAAAATTTTTAGAGATATATATACTGCAATGAGAGGATGGAACATGAAAACTTTAGTGGTGGTTCTTATTTCTTATGTCATAGATTGATACAAGTTGTATCAATTCCCATTTCTTGTGAGTTAATATTTGATGCAAGCTATATTCTTCACCATTTGTTATTTCTAAAATCTAGGAATGACTCTGTTCTTTCCGTCGAGGACACTCAGGAATACTTCATGATTTCATGTTGATTAGTTATGGTTGTAAGTACTCACCGATTGATTCTTATCATGTTGAGAGAAGTGTTCAACTTTAATCTCATACACATCTATGTGGGATATAAAGTTTGGTGGTATGGGACATCAAACTTTGTATACTACTTAGGCGTACGACAAATCATATGGAAAAGAAGTCATTGATGCTATATTTTTATGGTTTGGAGGTCTTTCGTATGATCTTATTATTGGACAACAGAAGGGTAGTTGAGATGGTCACTCTGTATGTAATTGCAAATAAGGCAAGTCCATAGGCAAGTGGCCAATAAGCGGAAAGGCAAGGTTTGCATATAAGAATTGTGAATGGGCAATTATGTTAAGAAGTAATTCATAGAGTACGTACTAGTTTATTTGATATGCCGGAGGATAGGCCATGTTTTATACATGGTATGTATCGGTTGAGCTGAATGCTTAGCCTAGTGGGCTATGAGTGTGCATACTTCTACTTACCATGTTTTCAATGTATTTAGTCAACTCACATTATGGGTCTTCAGTATCTTTGGGAGTGCCAGAGTATATAGATTGTACGAAAGTGATTTACTAGAGAAATCATGTTCCTAGTTTGGAATGATTTGATTATAGTGATGAATCATGATCAAATAGTGATGGTTAGGTATAAAGCGAGTTTCATCCATTTGGAACAAGTTTTATTTTATTATTAAGAAGATGATGGTAGTTCCACTAGTTGCTGTATTTTTTGAGCATGTCTTCAATTGGCATGATAAACGTAGTTCAGGAGAGCAGATTGGGATTTACTTTATATGGGAGATATTTTGGTCAATGGTTTAAATCATTATATATTGGATATGACAGATTGAGATTTTGGTTCATTGTTTGAACTTTGGATCATCATATCTTTGGTATGCGAGATTGACATCTTGGATTCATAGCTTGGTTCAAGATAAGACTATTTGGAAAAGATTTCCATTTATTTTTAGTATTTGCCCACAAAGATTTGGGGCATAGACAAATGGTTTAGGAATTGTACAGTACACTATCCTAGTTACGGAACCAGTTTGTGGAAGCTCCATATGTGACTCATAGTTCTAGACGAGGATAGTATTGCTCATTACTCTAGCAGAGTAAATAATTTTGCTTATTTTCTAGTTATACTATTCTACAAGAAGTCATTGAATATGTCAGTGAGAAAAGGACAAGTTACCAAGGTCTCTACAAGTGATATACTGTCACAAGTAAAGTGGTCAAGGTCTAGGCATAGGGAGTCCGTGGATATTCCGAGTACTTATGCGTGCACATATGGACTCATTGGCCCTCAGAGGGATTCTCAAAGTATCCCCAAAGCAAGGACTACTATCTATTGATGGAAATGCTAAATAGAAAGCGGAGAGGCTAGCTATCTACTTTTTGAGCATCGAATATTTTAGACACCTAACACACTCTACTCTTATTAATTGGAATCACAAGTTGTGATTCCTAGGTTTACAACTCCCTTTATATCATTGAGAACAATGATCTTTAGAAGGAGGGAGTGTTATATTCCAGAGATGTACATGCCTAGAGGAATGAGAAGTTCCTTGCTCTTGGGATAGCCAAGGCCAAAAGTCACAGAGTTCATACGAGATACCTACTCGTGATGACGAGATGAATGGAGGAACCTTAGAGAGAACACTAGATGGTGATTAGGCGAGAGCTATAAATAGGTTGGGAAGTGAGTCTCGGGTATGTCATTTTCCACTTCTCACAAAATCCAAGGTGTTTCACATTAGGAGGGTAACCTTAGCCCTCTTGACCTCATGACAAGCACTAGGAGAAACAAGCTTCCATGCGGAACTTCTCTAGATTGGAACTTGAGTGGGGCTAGTCTTGAGTTATATAAATGATCATTGTACTCCTTGCCCTAAAAGGATTTACCAGTGTCCACCATCGCATCGACTAGGGGGCCCCAAATGGCAAAGAACCATTCATGGAAGGTCTAAAGGGGTTGGGTTTCTCATGACCCGAAAGAAACTTCTCAAGTTGCTATATGGCATTGAAAGGATGGTGGGAGGAAATCAAATTATGAAAACTGTTAGCTTAGGATGGAGGAGGGAAGGGAAGTAAGGGGGATGGTGGCGATGGGGGCTCAAGGGCGAGGTGGATGGCCTCGTTACACACCCTTTCCAAAATATCTAGCTTCTCCTAGGGTTACATAAGTGGATGTCCACTTCATGGATGTGAAAAAGGAAGAATAGCATAGAGAGGTTAGTTTGCAACCTTGTCTTTTAGGCATATAGCTCTCTAGCTCTTGTACCATTCTTAGCAAAGTTATGGCAAGATCCTCCTATGCACAAGGGATTCCATGCTAGATGTGCTTGCTTAGAGGTTAACCTTGGAGTTGGTGTTGTAGGGATGTAGTTGTACACCCATCTTGCTAGAAGGGCTATGTATCTTGTATGATACAAGGTATCTTGTCTAATCTAAGGTCTATGTATCCTATCTGATTTCGGTATTTGTTGTATGTTCCTCTCATGTATCTTTTGGTTGAGTTTCTCCTTCTCCTAAGTGTTTCTTGTACACTTGCTTGACATCTATCTTGCCTAAGGTTTATTGTCTTAGTCTAATCATCAAGTGAAGTGGACCAGTGAGTTCTTCTTGTAGAGTCTCTGTGAGTGTTGTATACAAGTGGAAGGGTCTCCTCCAAGAGTAAGTGCAAACTCCACTCTGTGCAACCTACTTGCTAATTCACCGCCTACATGTGAAAATTTAGCAGGCACTAGGCTACCTCTCCCCATGGCCAACTTCATTTCCTAGCAAGAGGAGAATTCTTTTTCAACAGCCTAGGTGACTGCCCCCAAGGTTTGGCGACCCCTTCTCTGGTAATTGGGAGACTTGACTTTCTTTCATCTTAGGCGAGTGTCTTCTCCTCCTTAGGTGACTTCCACCTACTCCTGCCTAAGCAACCCCTCACCATTAGAGTGATTGGATCATCTAGTAGAGGAGACTGTTTTTCCACTTCTCTAGAGACCTTATCCATTTTATTCATACGTCCACCATGGTCCATATCACACACTAGAAGTTGAAAAGAAGGTTAGTTAAAGCATGAGAAGGGAACTTATCAAAAGCTACTGTAGAAGGAAAGCTCTTCCCTCCAATCAAAGGAAGTTGAAAAGAAGGTCAACTAAGCCTGAAAAGGGAACTTATCAAAAGCTACTATAGAAGGAAAGTTGTGCACTACTTCCCTCCAATTAGAGGATCTACTCCAACAAATGTACTCACTGAACAAAAGAACAAATCCCGAGAAACTCCCAACATGGAACTAGTTGTCTCCATCAATAAGAGCAAGGATCAAATCTAGAAGGTATGGAAGAGCTCTAAGCCCTTGTTATCTAGGATCAACATTCGATTCCTGTCATTCCCATGGTGGTCCACATGAAGACCCCGAGGACCACATCCAAAGATTCCTTTCTATTCATAAGAGCCGTGGATTGTAGAAGAGGAAGGATGCATTCCTAGCCTTATTTCCATCCACATTTGAAGGACTGATTAACAAATGGTGCAACCAATATGTAGAGGACTACTTCTGGACTTGGGAGAACTTAAAGACGGAGTTCACAGAAGCCTTTAGGCTTTAGGCAAGGTAACACTTTAGAAGGGCCTCTTGACGAGCTTGAGAATTCGGCTCTACATGCAAGTGAAACCATCTTAGAGCTCATGATTAGGGCCCGTTCTCTAGTGGCCAAATTGCCTGACCACCCCGACGAGTTCATGATTAAGAAATGGGTGGAGAAGGCTCTCCCAAAGTCTTCTCAACAAAAGTTTTGTGAGCTTCTTTGATTGATCATTGGATGCTACCCTTTTAGAGATTTTGAGTCTACGACCACGAGGATTAAAGAAGCCATAGTTCACTTTGGAGCATCTCAAAGTAGAAGCACATCTCCAAATGAAGGCTTCATCTCAAAGTTGTGGAGCGAGCTAGAGGCTCTCAAGTTGCAATAGGCATTGGCGAAGGAAAAAGCTACTCTAAAGGCAATTTTTGATGAATTTGCATACTTGAGGCAAGAATTGGAGGATCTTAAGGCTCAAAAATAGGTACCTACGAGTTTATGGTGTACCCTTTGTGCGAGCCAAGGCCACTATGTCCAAGAGCGTCCAAGGCAAATTGTTTGCCAATTTTGTGGAGAAGGGGGACACAAGGTAAGGGATTGCTATTACCTCAAGGGAACTAGGATCCCCAACCAAGTGGAGAACCCAAGTCCATATCCCAAGTGTGCAATGGCTAGGGCTTAACCACTCTTCACTCCTAGGAAAACCTTCTCTCCCATCTACTTTTACTTCCTATGCAAACCTGTCCAACGAGTTATTATGGCTAGGGGGGAAGGCCTCGGCCTCAAAATAGTTTCAATTCTAACTGAGTTGAATCCAAGCAAGTAACCTTAACAAATGAGAGCCTTTTCACGTATATAGAATTTTTAAGAGCTTTGTCCACGTGGTAGTGCCCGGCTTAGCTTTAAAAATAGTGTCCAAAGACCATTTGGAGGTCGAACCGATATAAGAAAAATATAAAAATTAGTGTGGCTATTCTATTCATGCCCTTGAAGCTCGAGTACTACTCCACTTTTAGATTATGGGTCTGGTTATTGATAAAAATAGGATTTGATGTAAAAAATAGGCTTTTTTACAAGAAAATGAGGTAAACAATGGGAAATAACCCGTTCCAAGGGGAATTTAAGATTGGAAAAATTAGCAGCCCCTTTCCTTCTTTGCGTCCATGCTCGGGCTTCCCTTTTACCGCATTCTTCATCCCTTTGACAACGCTTTGACTGGCGATTTTTAGGTCTACTTCAGAGCTACTTCAACTCTCAAGCTTGAAAGATTAGAATGTGTGATATCTTGAGAGTCGCTACACATACATACGCTCATCTTATCGTATGTCCCACGCATACATGCCTAGGATAGAGCATTGCCCCCATGCATTTGTCATGATTCTACTTATATAATATATCGTTTCACTTTCTCCATCTTTCTGTTATAATCCACACTTGCTGCTTTCATTTTGTATTTATTTTTCTATTTTTATGTTGATGTCAAGAGTTCACCCTTTTGATTGTACATTTTGTCTCATGCTCTGATTTGGACCTAAGTAGAGGTTAGTATATCTTTTTTGCTTTTGCTTTTTCTTTCCCCTCCTCTCCTGTTTCTTTTTTTTAAGACTTCAAGCCCTTTTCAATGCTCTTAGTGTTTCTTCCTCTGTCACGCCTGTTTACAATGGTCTATGCACAATCCCACTGTATTAAAAAAAAAATGATGCCCTTTCGACTGTTTGATCCACTAGGCTCTTTTTATTTTTGTAGTTTTTTTTTTTGGCTTTTTTTTTTTGAACTTTGGGACACGTGTAGTAAGCCTGGTCCGTCACAAAGGAACAACAGCAACAACAACAACAACAACAACGACAACAAAAGAGTTTGAATTGTATGTAGTAATTTGTAAAAAGCAGAGAAGTTGTAGTGTCACCAAGAACGAGATTCAAGCTGTGTATTGATGGACATGCCTAAGTTGCATCACACTTTTCCCTCAAATGGCAACTGCATGTTTGAGTCAACTGTGAACCTTTCTGCGGTAAGACTCTAATCCAGCGAAGTTCATAGGCAGTTTATCATGCGTGTACTTGAATGCAAATATGTGGGTTTAGAGAGTAATGAAAATGTGCATTTATGGAATTGGCAATACATGAGTAAACAGTGGTGACATGATGCGTCCTACATGTGCGTGTTTATCTCATTCATATTTCTTGCCTCAAATACACTCCTATGTATATTTTTACATGCACATACATATATGTCCCTGGACTATTACTCTAAGGTGGTGAATCGAGAGAGGTTTCAAGTCAAAGTGGCTCCATGAGTTGGTATTCGTGTTTAAAAGATTCAGTTTTCTTGTACCATATGAATAAAGATATTATTCACTCATCTTTGTTTTAAAAATGCGGAAAAAGTCTTTACCATCAATAAACTGTGTAAGCAATTCTTATTTTTTTTTCCAAACAGATCGCCTATGTACAGGGCTAGCAGTGGCTGAAGTTGATTTGGATTCAATAAATCCAGTAAGATTACGTATGCCAATTTCTGAGGTACTCGTCTCTTTCTCTTTGTCAGTAAAGCAAAGGTTGATTACCTTTTCATGTCACTCTGAAAGCTCATAAAATCAATGATTATCTATAATTGATAATTATGAATACAGTAAGCTATTTCAGTTAGTATATGATAAACAAACTTGAGAGGAAATCCCTGAGGAATAGAGGATAGGAAAAATGTACAAACAGATAAAACACCAAAGATATATGCACAAAGGTGATGCATGCATGCATGATGATGTGTGCCTACACATCCAGATGTGTGTGTGCATACACATAGTTGTATTCTTATATCTTCAAGAAATTTTCATGCGATGCATGCCCTATTTATCAGATCCAATATCTGACAAGGGAGTAGGGGGGAGTTCAATTGTGTTTTAATGATATTATTGACACATTTCTTTGCCTGTTTATCTGTACATGTTCCTCTGCTTGTATTGGGTGACGAAAGGGCAGCCATGAAGTTTTCATGAATGGGCCCAGAGCTTAGGTCTTCACATCTTGACTCTTGAGTCACAGCGAGTCAATGATTGCGTATTTTAAGAGGCATCACATTTTTCTGACACAAGTAGTTTGTGCTTCTCTCATGCCTACGATAGATACCTTTATTGGCTCTACATGACCTTTCAAGTGATTGTCATTGGAAAGCTGGATAGTTTTCACTATTGCCCATCTATCTATGAGGAAATTAAATACTCAATAATCTTTCCATCCAATGCCAGCCTAGACATATGGCCATTATTTTGTGATCTGTTAGATCTTTTGCATTTTCAATCAACTAGTAGCTATTGATATACATGTGAAAAATATACAAATCTTTATGAGTGGATAAAAACTCGTTTTTTATATTGGGTCTGAACGATTTAAACGATTAAATCTCTCAGTCACACTGACATTGTCTTCCAAAAGGAGAAAAACAAAGTGTGTGTTTTTTTACTTGGTTACCTGTTCACATAGTTCTATATGTATGCATATGCATGGATGTATGTATGTATTTTTCTATTTTCTATTTTCTAAAGTTTATCCGAGTTCATAGTCAGGAGGCCGTGAAGATCAACCAAAAAGATCTGCCTTTTGCAGTGACTCTTGCAAGATGCTTTTTCGGAGTGTATATGACCATGCAGAAGTCACTTATAATTCCTTTGAGTCTGCCTTTGTTCCTGAAAAAGTCAACTTTAAACTGCTGATAGCCTAACCCTGTACCATGGTGCCATCTTAAATTACACCACCATAGTGCACAATCACTTTGTTCCTGCATACGTTTCAGTTTTGATGCGGTGATCAATCTTGTTTGCTTAGGCTCAGATGATCTTGCCAGCTGAAGTATCAGTGATTGTATTCATGATTCAGCGGACGCCCTTTGCACCAGAACGTGCGTGGCCGTTCTTCACTGTGGACCATTCCATTACTACACAGAAAGGACATATTTAAGAGATTGCTTGAAGTGCGTGATGTGTTGAGTAACACCTACGCTTTATAGAAAAGAAAAACTCTACCATAAGCTCTATCCGCCATATAACGTAGCAGGCTCACAATGTATAAAATGGTCAGCTTCAAATACATTCGATGCAAGTGGGCTACGGGCTTTATTCGAACTCTATTCCTTCAACTCTTGAAAACAGCCAGTGTCATTTTATTTCTGATCTTTCTTGTCTTTTATTCGTTTGCCAGCAAAGCTCTCCGCAGCAAGGACTGAATGCTCCCTTCACCGCAGTTGTTATAGGTTTCTTATGAAATGACATCTTTTTCACTTTTTGCCTTATTTTTAGGATCCACATCCATATGGGCTGTGAGACATGAAGCACATTAAAAATATCAAAAGCTAGTCTAAGTGGAGAGACCAGTCCGAAGGACACAAGAAGCACTAGTCTTGAGCATAGTAGCCCAGAAGTCTTGAGATTCCAAAGCCCTCACGATCCACATAGATGACACCTGGAATGTGGCGATGTTTGCCTTAAGATGTCACAGTGTCCCACTAGGACGGTACTTCTCAGACATCGCAATCTTTGAAAGGCTATGTCCAAGAACGGCGATATCTATTAATAATTAAAAAAAGAAAAAGAAAAGACGAACCCAGATTTTATCCTTTCTATTCATTGCTTAAGAAATCTGAGGAAAATATGCAGCAAGATGCCAATCAGCTGCTAATTCAAGAAACGAACAGGCATAAAGGTGAGTTCGTTGAGTATTCCTATTAAAAGCATTTGACCCTGGTAGGATCTCTACAGTTACGCTTTCTGAATGGTTGTAGAAAAAAACTCGAAGAGCTGTATCTGCGTGTTTGTACCTTCCCTAAAATTGTTCGGTAAGGTTAATCGCTAATGTTTTCTACTTCTGTAACAGCATCGCAGGTATGACATCTATGGTTGCAGCCGTGGAAGTACCTACGAGAAGCCTTCAGCCCTGTGAATTTCGAAGGTTCAGCTCAGATCGAAATTAATCTTATTCGGATATTATTCAATCCATTGTAAGTTTTTGATGTTGTATGAATACTAACTGCCTAGCTTCTGGTAACAACACAGTATGATGAACACTGTTGATCTTGATTTACAAGGTCAAGTGGTTCTGTGATTATAGCCAACTGTTGATTAGACATAATATCTTGAGAGTTGGGCTGTATTTCGAAATGCAAAAGCTTCAATTCCAGCAATAAATGTGAATAGATTTTATCCAGATTCTCTGAAACTTTTATTTTCAGTGTTTAGTGAAAAACAAGAAAGCTGGGAGTCTTTGAGATCATGTTCCCTCTATCATATTAATTTATGAAAGTTGTATATTGCATAGTCCTGATTATTGGTCAATGCCCCTTGTGTCATGTATATCACCCCTTGTTTACAATAATTATTACAAATTATGAGAAGCATATTGAACGTTTTTTATTTTTTCTTCTCGTCTCTGTATTTGAAATGTATTGTGCGCGCACATATCCCATTTCGTGACTATGCAGCCATAATCCAACTTTCATTGAGAAGGTCTGAACCGCTATATATGAGCCCTTTGCTCAAACGGTAACTTTACGATGTATGTAAAATAGTATCTTTTGATGTTATCATGCATTAGGTGCTCAACAAGGTAAAGAAAAAGGAATAGCCTAGTCATAAAACTTTGGTTTTGTGCGGCATGTAGATTTCATGAATGAAGTAGAAAGGTATCTGTGTTTTTTTAACACGTGGAATCGCTTCCTCTTTTTACTTCAACCATATGAATTACTCTTTATATCTAGAAGAAAGCTGCTTAATTTGGTCTCTCTTACACTCTGTGTTTCTTTCTTCACCTGGACAAAACGGACAACAAAGAAGCAGAAAAATAATGCTATGGAAAGAGTTGTTTGAAAGCTAGGAAGAAGGGGTAAAAGAAAAGGAAGTGGTACAAAATTCACATCAGATTCATGTGGATAAAACGATGCAACTTACATACAAAGGACAGCTCCTGGGGTTGGAAGCTTTCCATTTCACACGGTAGAATCACATTCTTAGTATTGGTTTTAGAATACATCTTTTTAGCCTTGTGCGAGTATCTTCACTAAATATAGGTTATCAAATGTAAAAATTATCACATTGATTTTATATTTAATTTAAGTACTAAATTCACAAACGATTAGTAATAATTCTATATTACTTCCAGAATGAATTAGGAAATAGAAGAAAAGGGTAAGTAAATATTATAGATTTGTATCAATGATACATGTGTTGCTAATATTATAAGATCTAAAACATCTTGAAGTTTGGAGTAGTAGGAACGCACACATACAACACACAAAGATGAAGAAGCAGCTTGCAAACATCAAACACAATGATACTAGCAAATGTGGAATGTATAAATTTAAGCGGCTCATTAGGGTTCCAAGTGTATATAAAAGCTAAGGGAAAAACCCTCCTAAAGAGGAAAAAAATGCCTTAGTCCTAAGTGTTTGCAGACAACATATACAAGGAATTTCCAAATTGTGTACAACATGATCAAACAATGAAAGGGAGTAAGCCCAAAGCTTTGCAAGATCTTCCAATCCCTCATGAGGTAGAGCTCTATGAAAAGTCTAGATCATCCTATGTGAGCACACACTCCAAACTAACCACTTGCAAAGATTCTCTCCTTGACATATGATAGTGCCCATCATTGTGCTTTGTGGGAGCATAGAGCACTAGGTTCTCATAACTACCAATGCACTTTGACTATCAATCACGATGGTGGTAAAAGCTAGACCAATGCCAAATCAGCCATAAGGCATTTGAGCCACACATAGTCATGAAATCTTCCTTAGACTTAGCGTCACAATTAGAAATGATCATACAAACTTGCTTGTTGTTCAACCAAGATATGCCTGAGCTAGCAAGCATGAAGAAGGGTACACTTGTGGACACATGAGTATCTAAACAACTAGCCGAATCATTGTGACATAATGATAGTGCACATCATTGTGTGTTGTGCAAACCGTACTCTGATATGCATAGTCCTTAATGGTACTCTATCACGAGCCTCACCCATATAAAATCATGGTTCCAATCAATTGAAGGAAGAACCCCTATATCCTATTTCGATTGTTTGTCAATGCCCATTGTGTAACGTATATTACTCGAGCTTTGAAGCCATGAAAGTTATGTTTATAGTGAACATTACAAAATTATGAGAAACATATTGAACGTTTTTTATATTCTCATAATTATTTGTTTGAATGCATGTTGTCGATTTCCAAATGCCTACATCCGCAAGAACTCCAAGCCCTTGAACTTATGTTTCTAAGATACATCAAATAATACTTAAATAAATGTTGTCCAATTCTGTAAAACAATCTTCTATCATGTGTTGTCAAGTGTCAATAGTGGTACATATTGTTGTGAAGTTTCAATGTATCTCATTGGAACGTGTTTGAAAGAGAAATTGCTTTGTCCAAGTGGTTTTTATCGCATATATTTAATGAATTGTTTCCATGTCTCAAGGCATAGACATATATTTCCAAGTGTCCATGTGCTGGGACTAGGATGAAGAGTTTTTGGAGTCATTGAGGCTGAAATGGCAGGCCAAGGAGGCCTGAACGCCTAGTACTTGTGAGAGCAAGTTTGCAAGTACGAGCATATAGAGTCACTTTTGAAAGACAAAAATGTAATTCATATTGCCAAAGCCCAAAACTACGGGCAATCGTTACATGAGAGTTAGGTGGCTGATACCCAACAACTAGGGCTAGAGGTAAGGGTTGCTACATTGCAAGAAGGCATTGACATTTGTAGAGAGCTAGATGTTTTACAAGATCCCACTCATACTTCGCACAATTCGACACCTCAAGGCAAACTCAGCATGCTCTCCAGCCCTTTGATAGGAGTATAAAATATTCTTAGACAAATGTCACTAATGATGGTGTATATGTAGTTTCTTCTCTCTTGAAAGAGTACAAAATAGGAGAACTTGTAGAAAGATATGCCCCCAATATTTTCTACATCCTAGGTATACCAAAAGATTTTCTTGTGTGTATCAAATATTGTTATTCGGATTTTACAAGTGACTTTGGTCTATTATATAAAGATACATTTGAAGTATTTTGTCACCTAGGCATATTGAAACTTCTGTGTGTTCGAAGGATTGTGGTTCATGATTTGTTGATATGTGTCAAAGATTGGCAATTCATTGTGATCTAATGGAAATGTTTTATTTAAATTTATTTACATGTAGGCATGTAGGTTTCATGAATCGAATACAAAGGTAAGGTATTTTTGGTGTTTTTTAAGCACATGTAATCTTTTCCTTCTTTGATTTCAACCATATGATTTACACTTTATATCGAGAAGAAAACTCCTTAAATTGGTCTCTTTATAGTGTGTATTTCTTTCTTCCACTTGGTTACAACGCACAAGAAAGAACATGTGTCTACTTAATAATGATATGGAAAGAGTTTTGTAAAAGCTCGGAAGCAACAATAAAAGGAATAGGATTTTGAATCAAACTTCAAAAGGGAAACATTGAATGTAGAAAGGACTCTAATATAGACTATCATTGAGAAGGAAATATATGACATGCCACAATTTTCATGTTAGATTCATATGGCTAAAAGGAAGTGCCTTAATACTCCCAAGTGTGGAAACACACATCACTACCTCAATATAATGATGAATTTCCCTCAATAGTGATGCTAGAAAATTAAGAGTTG